>SKCR01028387.1:0-163312 GCA_019454045.1 Zanthoxylum bungeanum
AGATGACATAATGGTAACCTTTTGAAATAAGCAATGAAGCTAGATGAAGGATAAAGAAATATTGCACTATTAGGACCACAATTACAAATTACAATGACTTCCACCTTGCAAATACCTATGAAAAATAATCAAGGATTACAAAATTCTTGTTTTTCACTTCATTGTTCTGACACTTAAACACAGGGAGCTGGACTGGACTGCAAATTATGAAATATTAATCTTGATGTACTGTAGATAATATCGTCCATGATTTAGATGATTAGTGCAAATACCAAATGCTTTTAGCTAATCCCAATGCAGAAATGCATACCTGGTTCATTGCCACCATTGCCTTGGTTGCGCCTCTCATTCCAGTAGAAATTGAAGTATTAGCATATAGAGCCTGTGAATTTTCAGTGAATGCACCAATGATTAAATAAACCTAAGAAAATAATTTATTTTAACATCATATTTACAAGAATTTGCTTGTAGAAAAACCTGTGTATGAGTCGCTACACCTCTGATTTGGGCACGACTCCCCTGCAAATTAGTTATTTGTTGGCGTAGCCGAACAAGTTGACGAGCCAATATTCTAGTAGCAGCCTAAATAACAAGTAAATTAACTGAGAGAGCTATTTTAGACACGAGCAACTGAGTTAAAGCTAAGGGTTCAGAAACGACCGCCAATGGACGGTCCTTGACCATATGTATCTATCAGATTCCAATACCAGCCCGTATATTTACAGTGTAATAACACTGAACAACAATTGCACCACAAGAAAAACGTACCTCGTTCCCAGTCTTGGCTGTTTTCTTGATCTCTGCAACCAATTTCTTCTCCTGAAAATTACACCAGATTAAAGCTTTCAATAGATACATATAAGTTAATCCAAATTGAAAACCGCAGGAGGTAGTAACATACCTCCAATTGAAGAGATGCAATCTCACGTTCAATACCTACAAAATGAAATAACACATTACCACAGCCAGATGGGGAAAAAATGCTATGAACATCCACAAAATAGGATCTTTTCTTTAACATGTTTTTGAACTCCCAACGGTTTTGAATAAAACTGTTTTTATATCCCTACTTCTTCTCAGGAAATCTAATCATGTAGTCAGGGATTCATAAGCATCCTAGAAATGCCTTAAAACAGGTAAAAGACTATCTGATCAGTCCTGATAACTCAAAAAGAAATAATTTTGAAATGTGAGTTTGATTTCCCTAAAAATATCAACCAAAAAAAAAAGGTTCAATGTCTTCAATTCGATCCAAATTCTACCTGGACTTGAATTTGTCACTAAGCTGTTTTTTTTTTTTTTCCAAATTATGATAAGTAGTTATGAGATAATAATTTAAAAATAACTGAAACTTAAACATACAGAAAAGTTTAGCTAAAATTATATATACAAACATACCTCTAGTAGCAGTAGCCATGTCCCTCTTGCTCTCCCTCAAAGCCTCTGTACCACCAATACATAATTAATTAATAATAAATCATCATTATACCTTCACAGATCAACAACTTACACTGTTACACACACTTGGCCAAAAGAAATTTTTTTAAAAAAAAAAGACAAAACAAGAAATGCAATGAGAGAGCAAATGAAGCTGAAAATGAAAACGACGACGTTGTGGGGGGTAAAAGCCATAAAAAGTAACCTTTGGGTGAGGTTTTTTTCCTGAAAATGTTGACGGTTTTCTTAAAGATTTTCATGGTTTTTTCCCTTGCCTCAGAAGCAAACTCCTTCCTCGTCATGATGTCCCGTTCTCACACTGAAAACCCTAATCCTGAGACTTTGTGCTTCAGCTACCAAACGAGGAAAGAGAAAGAGACTTTGTGCTTCGTGCTTCTTTACACTCGAGCTTCCGCGTTTATGCGCCCGTTACACCAACTAGCCGTTTGTTGTTTTATTATTTATTTATTTTCTTTCTTTCTAAAATGGGGCCGAGACGGCCCCCATTATGACTATAATTTTATTATATTTATTGAGCAGGTAAGCGAAGTATAAGTATGGGAAATTATCATCTGATATAAGATGGGAAGGGGTTTTTTGGTATTCACAAAAAAATATATGAAAAATTATCATTGTTCAAAAAAATACGCAGTTTTTTAAATATATATATTTATATTTATAAAGTTTTGATGTTTGAAAAAGTAAGCAGTTCATATAAAGTTTTTTTTTTTTTTTTTTTTTTTTTTTTTTTTTGGTGAAGAGACTTTTGAAATTAATATATTAAGATTGAATATAAATATAATTTTTCGTATCAAAATATATATGGAGGTTGTTCCATACAATATTCGGCCATTTACAATTCCAAATTTATTATACTAGATAGAGTCTAGCACGGATCACCCTCACCCTCCGTCGGGAAAAATTATGCGACGTTTTCGACCATTAATTTTAAAAATAATTATAATGAAAACGAACATTTAACATATAAGTGGTAGAAATTAGAGCATTAACTATATAATTAAGTCATTAACAATCAAATTTGTTAATCCTGTCATTGATATATGATTCGAATGTCGTCAAATGTAGAAAAAAGGAATTAGAACCTTCTCATTTTTTCCTAATCTATATAGTTATTGTCACTATATAATAATGTCAAAATGAGATTAAGAATGGGAAAAAAATATGAAATTTATCTAGTAATTTTCTTATGGGTAACGGATTGGTTGGATAGGATTGATGAATTGGTTACCATAATGCTATTAATCATTAATCATCTAATTAAATTCACAAACAAAATTATGCTAATTTGCACTATTAAACTATAATGCCACTTGTGAAATTAAAATTTTGGAAAAATGGCACATGCATAGAAAGAAACATTAAATCTCCTATTGTATTAAAAACGACATACATATCATTCCTATGTTTATATATAATATTAGCTATTTATATAATAAAACAAATAAAATATATTAAGAAATAGAAAATTATATCTATTCTTTAATATATTAAGAAACTTTATGTAAATTTCCGTTTTTTCCTAACACATTAATGCTACTTCATCAACTAGGAAAACAAAATATAGAAAGAAAAAGTGAAAAAAAAAAAAAAAAAAAAAAAGAAATATAATGGTAACACCGTTAATAAAGATATTAAAAAAAAAAAAAACAATAGTAAGTAAAGAGCTGATTACATACATTAATCAAGAATGAGAATATTAAACAAAATAAACACATCAATTGAAATATTAATTGATTCCGATTCCGATTCATTATAGTATTGATTCCGATTATAATTCATACAGTAAAATAAAACTTATTTTTATTCTAATTTATCATTCCCATTTCAACCCATTTTGATTCTCTCTCATTTCAATGTTAGCAAGATTACAATTACAAGTGAGATGAATGTAGAGACAGTCCCTGATATGTTTAATATTCACTTAAAACAACCTACATTGCAAGAATATTTTGTCTAAAGCAACTCTTTCTTGGCAATAAACTAACATAGTGTTCTACATCGTCAAAATCCTCAACTGAGGGAGTGCAAAAGATCTGCATTAATCCAAATCACAAGCAAACTCAAAGCCAATTAAGGTGGGATTAGGAACATTCCAATTTGAGGACCTTCAGAGTAAAGCTTTCACTAATCCTGCTACAATATAAAAAATGAAAGTCATTTTCTAATCAAGAAAGAGTTCATCTACGAGAAAACATATGGTAATAGTAAGAGGGATGCATTGCAGTATTAAAATTAGTAACTTTGTAGAGCAATGCAAGACGTACACGCGCACAACCCCAAAAGTTGAAGAACATGACAAGTTCGTCAATATAGAGTCAAAGCTCCTACAAAGTATTTGCAGAGTATGAGAGATATCAGATAACCAAGGAAATATCTTTCAACCGTGCAATATTTAGAACTTTTACTTTTAAAATGAAAACTAACAATAACACATGCACAAACAGTGAGCTATGAAGCGAACTGAAAAAGGTGAAAAGCACATAATCAAATTAAGTTGGCAAATATGGCAGATAATTTGATAAAAGAAAACAAACCTGGCTGCCATTCTAGCATTTTAAGCAGTTATTTTGCTTCTTTTGAATGTGTATGGATGTAAATTGATGACAGGTTGATTAGATAGGGCTTTGTATGGTTTAATTTTTAACGCTGTATAAAAAGGTCTCTAGTTGTGTTGAAACTGCTAAGAAAACCATAAAAAATAAAATGAACAAGTAAAATGTATCTACAAGGTGTAAGGCCAAATCTGGCCGAGAGGCTATTTGACTTCTATTGTTGATTCGCAATCCTAGAAGTACTGACTACTGACTTGATTTTTGAAAAGAGAATTAGTGTACACTGTACAGGTACTTTAGTGATGTTTCGGGGTATGATAGCAAAAATTATCCAATATAAAGAACAAGTATGAAGCACCATTCAAGTCATGCAAACAAATGTTTTCTCTCCATCAGTGTTTGTCAAGGATTCCATGCTTAGAATTGATCTGTCTTATATTTCTTTGACTGTGAAAAGAGAAAAGATGTGCGGCATTAGAGGCAAAAACTATAGCAGGATACATGGATAGCCTCATTCATCAGAAATACAGAATTTAAAATTAATATATGAAAACAGATTACCTGGAAAATCCAAGTCACCAAACATCTAATTTCTCAAAGTTGATAACTAAACAAAGCATGGTAATTTGTGGTAAAAATAGTGAATAAATCATTTTAAAAAGAAAAGGTATTTCGACAAGAAGATAGAATTTGCACTCACATAGATAATAGCCATATCATTGAACAAGATAGCAGCATACAAACAAGTGTTCTAAAAAGGGGGCCTAAGTTGTGCCTGGCCGTTCCTATTTGTCGGAAAACGGTGGGCTAGGTGGCAGTTTTTGGAAAAACTCAGATTACGACAAACGGCTACTTTGATCAGGGCGCGAATGGTCCAGGTGCGACGGTCGGCGGGTTCTAAACATTACTGACTAGCGCGTGCGGCAAACGGCCACCAGAGGCGGTGACACATGAGCCACACCCGCTAGCGACCACCGTCTTTGCCTGAAACTTCCAAACTCTACCCCCAAGCCTAATTGGCCCAACTTTTCAAATCCTAAACCTAATCGACCTCAATTTGTCAAACCTTAAACTTAATTCACCTCACTTTATCAAACTCTAACCCTAATTAATATAAATTCCATTACCTATCTCTAATTGACCTGAATTTGTCAAATTCTGACCCTAAACTTAATTGAACCTATATTTTCAAACACTGATTAAAATTTTTTGAACAAAAAATAAAACAGCCTAGCTCATCCATCTAGGCGCCGCCTAAAAGGCCTAGGTATCCCCCACAGTACTCGCGTTTTTTAGAACCATGATACAAACACATCAACTAACCAATATAACATATAAGGTTCCCCGTGAGTTAATAATAAACGTGCAAGGACTAACAATAATTCAAGAAATCAATCCAATGTAATTGCTATAAGAAATAGAAACATACCCCTCACTGTTGCTGCTGATTCTGCTGCTGCTGAGCATTTGGTGGAGGAGGTGGCATACCCGGACGAAAGACAGGAGCACCAGGTGGAGGCGGCATCCCAGGACGAGGAGGTGGTGCGTTGGGCATTCCTGGCCTTGGTGGGGCAGACGGAGGTCCTCTCATCATCGGCCCAGGTGGCAGCGGAACCATTGGCCTCTGCCCAAACTGCTGAGGCGGCATAGGGAACTGCTGAGGTGGCCTCATACCAAAAGGAGGTGGCGGCCCCTGCGGTGGCGGACCCCGCGCCATTGGTGGACCCTGTCCTGGGTAAATATTAGGCGGCATCTGACCTGGTGGTCGAATCACAGGGGGTCCACCTGAAGTAGCTGGGTAAGTCATTGGGGGAGCAGAGAGCATGGGGACCGGCGGCCGCGAGATCTGTGGCTGCATCATGCCGGGAGCAGGCCCACCAACACCACGAACGGGCCCAGCGAGGCCAGGCTGAGCCTGGACAAGGGGAGCAGTGGGGACACCACGACCAGCAGCGCGACCAATGCCAGGGCCAGCGACGGCAGTAGCCGACACGGCCTTGGCACGTGACTCTTCAGGAGGCGGAGGGCCTTCGACGGTCATGGAAATTACCTCTTCGCCCCTGAGAAGCACAAGACCGAGAGTGCGCCGGTCCTCGCGCTCCTCGTTAGTGTTGTTCTTCTTACCCTTGGCGGGAGGAAGCTTGCGAAACTCTTCGCAGTCGCTGAGGACGAGGTTCATGTGGCGGTCGAAGGCCATGAATTTGCCGACGAGCTGGCGACCGTCTTGGATCGTGACGCGCATCCGATAATTTATGAATTGAAGCATCTTCGAACTCTTTGACATCGACATTTTGTTGATTTTAGGGTTTACTCTGCTGCTGCGATTTGGTTCTCTCTTTGGTCTTCTTCGCTTCAAATCGAAGACAGAAGTGAATGACAAAGAACTGAGAGGTTTTTACTTTCTAGGGTTTTTGGATCTGAGCGGGCCGGTCGAATCGATTTTAATTTGGAGCCTTACGTCCAGAACCCGGTTTGAAAGCGGTTCAACAAACAGAAAGGGTTAAAAAAAAGAGTAATATTTCATTTATATCCCTTCATGTTTGTATAATTCGAATTGTTTTTTGATTATTTCACTTATATCCCTCATTGTTTGTCTAATCCAAAAACTGTTCAGTAGGTTTATGGCGGGACCCATTCAGAAAGTTCGGCCCATTGGCTCTGATTCTCTCTCTTCTCCGGTCTCCTTTCGCTCTTCTCAGATCCAAATCCAGATCCAAATCCAACTCAAAGGAAATTAACAGTGTTATCTTACTCCAATTTACTGGAAAAAGAAAAAATGAAAATGAAAATTGTTGGATCGTAGTTAACTTATTACTTCATTCATTTACATCTAGATCCACCGATCACTTGATCTGAAATTGTCATTCTTTTTTTTTCCCCTTTTTCCTTTTGAAATCTCAGATCACATTTCTTGAATTCCACTAGAAAGGTTTTGTATGGTCTGTAATTCGTGAAAATGGATTCACTGCCGTCCAATTCAGGAAGGTCACATGTAGATTCTCCAATCACTACCACCACCAAACCTACGTCGTCTTACACAAAACCACTCTCTGATGCCAGTAGCCAGAGCCTCTCTTCGATCCTCAACAACCCTAACGTCGGAAAATCCGGCGTCTACGGGACCGAATCCTCTTGGATAGGCTGGTGGTCTTCCTCTACCGCCGTTTCCCCTCTCGAATTCGCGCCGTTGATTACGAAATCCACCTCTGAACTCAACAGATCCGGTTTCCAATCCTACTTGTCCTCAATATCCGATTCGTATAACCGATTCGATGACATCCGAAAGCACGACATCAAAGAGAGCGTCGATGTCGAGAACATTGGCGGACAAGGAGAGGCGTTAGTTGCGTGCTTACGGGAGGTCCCCGCGCTTTATTTCAAAGAAGATTTCGCCCTATCAGAGGGTGCCACGTTTCGTGCTGCGTGCCCGTTCTCTAACGTGACTGAGAACGTTGTCTTGCAAGAAAAGCTGTCGCAGTACTTGGACGTTGTTGAGTTACACTTGGTGAAGGAGATTTCATTGCGGTCAAATTCCTTCTTCGAGGCTCAGGGGCAGTTACAGGACTTGAATGTGAATATTGTGGAGGGGTGTAGTAGGATACGGGAATTAAAGGAGACGATCAGGCTTTTGGATACTGATTTGGTGGATTCTGCACGACAGATTCAGGAGTTGAATGCTATGAGGAGTAATTTGTTGGCTCTGCAACAGAAATTGGGGCTTATATTAGATGTTAACCAAGCTTTATCCACCCTTAAATTGGTAAACTGAGTCTTATTAGTTAAATGGTTATTAGTTTGCTATTGACTCTTGACATATGAATTTCTTTTCTCACCCTAAATTTACTATGTTTTCATTTGCTTGCGTTACATCTTAGATAGCTTCATTATATATTGCATGTTTTCATTTGCTTGTGTTACATCTTATATAGCTTCATTATATATTGCATTCTAACGATTGAAGTTGTTAAGCAGACTGCAATTGCCAAGTCATTAACCCTTTGCTAGATTATAATTTCTGTACTAGGGATGAAGTTTCGAGAAGAATTTTAGATTTATTAACTGGCATACAGATTAGTGATTTTGAGTTGGTTTATGTTTGTCTAACAGCTTGTTGGATCTGGAGACTGTGCTGGAGCTTTGAATGTCACGGATGATTTGCAACATCTGCTGGTATGTTTTCATAGAGTGGAAGTGAGAAATTGTGTTTCAAAAGTTTTCATCCATTGTTTCGGAGGTTATATTAAGTTCGACTTCAAAGAAGTGTATGTCAGTATGTGCTCATTATTGTATCTAAAGCATCCTTGTTCTTATTATTCTTATATATTCAAATTGGTGAATGCTGTATGGTATCTAGTTTATGATCCAGACCTACCTAGATATAAATACACACGATCACAGTTCACAGCATTGTTACCCTTTCAACTGCTCCAGGCTGTAGTCTCCATTTAGCTTATTACTTCTCATATTTTATAGGATGGGGATGAGCTCACTGGCCTACATTGCTTTCGTCATCTTCGGGATCATGTAGCAGCTTCAATAGATTCCATTAATAGGTAATTTCAAGTTATATGGTGACTTTGATATATGACCTCTTACATATTTCTATGTTGGCAAAATGTTGATCTCTTTAAATATTGTTTTTGTTTAGCCTGCTATGATACTGACCTCATCTATTGGGAAAAAGGTTTTTTGTTTGGTTTGGGTTTGGTTTAGCCTGCTATGATAAACTATGGTCTTAATATTTCCTTTTAACTTTGTTACACTTTTGCAACTTTTAGGTTTGGTGTTTCATAAGCTCTTTGCTTTCCTTATGTGAATCAATGTATAGGCCTTTCATAAATAATAACGACCATGCAAAAAAGTAATTACGTTGACTGTAGGTCTACACTATACAATCACTTATTATATTTATTTTTGTAGCTTTCTTTCGGCAGAGTTTATGCGTGCTGCAATTCACGATGCCGGGGATATAGATGTGGTTATTATATCAAAAGCAAAAGCAAGAGCATCCATTTCTTTCAATGGAAAGGATGATGAAGTAAGTTCAGTAGTTCACTACAGTTGTTTTCGTATTGAGAATGAACTTCTCGGTTTTCTTGGTATTATAAATGTAGATTATTAAATAACGATCTCAGTCTACTTTAGGATTACTGTACATCTTTTTTTCTGACCTTGTGGTGAGTACAATTGTCTACATGTTTTGAACTAGAAATCATATGACAAATTAAGATATCTTTGTTATTATAACATTTCAGCTGAAACACCTACAAGTTATTTACCTTTTCAAATAAATTAGCTATTCTTTGCAGATTTTTGGGCATTTCCTAGTGGTACATTAGAAATTGATTTTGGAGTGAAGCTTTCTGCTTAAATATGGATGGCAAAAAAGCCCGTGCCCGGACTGGCCCGCCCCTGGGGTAAAAAATCTCAAGCCGGGCACGCGAAGTAGAAACCCGGCTCGGGCTCGGGGCCGAGCACATCCCGGGCTTAAAAAAATATTATTTATATTTATATAATAAATTTTATATATATATAAATATTTATCTAATAAATTAAAAATATATTAATTTTTTTTATTAATAAAAATTGGGCCGGGCTTATCAAAGTCTGGGATTGGCCCGGCCCATTGCCACCCTTATTCCTGAAGTACACTTAAATTCTTAGTCGTCATGAAGGGACCTTTTTTAGATTTTCCTAGATCACACATGAACTAGCCATCACAAAATCTTATTGCAGTGTTGTTAGAGGCGAGAGGCCATGCGCCTCAAGACAAATGAGGCGAGGCGAGGTGCGGTGAAGCAAGCTGAGGCGCTCGAGGCGAGGGGTCCAATAGAAAATTTTTATAATGAATATATTTTGTTATTTGACAAATAACACCATTAATCATTAATTATAAAACAAATATAGCCTAAATTTTATTATATTTATAATTCCAATTTCATAATGCATAAATCATAAATATAAATTATTATTAATAAATATGAGCATTATGTATGTGAGGCGTGCGCATCTCGACTCACGCCTCGCTTTTTAGGCTCTCGTCGTCTCAATGTGCTTCTCGCCTTTAACAACACTGAATCTTAGTACAACGCAACACCCACCAATCAATAGAAATTCGGATTACATGATATTTTCCCCACCTAGTCTTTTGATTTACGGATTTTAACTTTGGTTTATATTGTGTATATATCTTTAGCAGACCCTTTCAGATTTCTCTTTTGAATAATAATTTTTCCTTTTGTGTTTCCCTGATGGAATTGTTATCTATCTTAAAATTCTCACGCTGCGGAATCGTCTTAGTCTCTTGGATTAAAGCGTAATCTAGTTTTCGATTTAGATCAGAACGTCATTTAGACCTCAGTGTGATTAGAATTGTCGGGCTCTACTCCTATTTTATCTTTCCGCTTCCGCTAACCTGCTATGCCGCTTTCTGCAGTGTTTCAAGTTTGTCTTTTTTTGAATTTTATTAGGAGGATAAGGGATATTTTGAAATTTTGGTCTTAAGTTTTTGTACCAACAATTGGATAGGAAAGAGTCAAAATAGATGATCTAGATTCAGTATTGAGCTGAGTATTTTGTTGAGTTTTTTTTGTGAAGTGTGATGAGTAATTATTAGATTAGATTAGAGGTTTTTAATCAGAAATCTCTAAAAGATAGTCCAGTTACTTAATTCTTATAATGGAAACAAGAGGTCATGGGTATGGGTTTGAGTCAAGCGAGATGAGTATAATTTGAGGCTTAGGTGGGATGAGGTGAGAGTTTATTATTAAGAAAGAGATTTGAGCATTCCTTAATTTTTTGTATATTAAAAAAAAAAAAAAAGATAAGAATTTTTAAATAATTAAATCTTAATTGCTATATATGTGTGTGTGTGTGACATAAGATTGCTGAGTATAAAAAAATAAAAAGATCAGTAATGAATCTAAATTCTAAAACAAATGACAAGTACTAGGTTGCTCTATTTAATTTAGGACGAAAATATAGACTATAATCCGTAAATAAATGGTATGACCTTGAGGAATTCTAAGTTCATTCATAAAATTATAAATTATTATTTTAGTGTATCCCCTCCAAGAGATATCGTTTGGTGGCAAATGGAATAAACGTTGGTTGATATGTCATGGGTTCAAGTTTAAGGTATTTAACCTCATCCGCTAAAGCCTCAGTTGGATGGTATGTCGGTGAAGTGTCAAACATTCCAAAAAAAAAAAAAATGTTTCTCAGTCATTTACCATATAAGGACAATTTTTTTAGAAAGGGGAAACAAAATTTATCAATATACTGACTTGGCCTTGATACTCCTTCCAAAGTTGAGAAATTAACCAAATGTAACAAAAATTTGGAGAATCTCATTTTTACTGGCATCTAATTCGAACTTTAATAATCAATTGCCTTTCTTCAGCCTTGTTATTTTTACTCTTCCACCTTTACCAATTCCTCGAACCTTAACCTAAGAACTTGAATAGATGTAATTCTAAAAAAAAAAAAATGTTTTAGCTTATTTAATGAATGAAATTAATAGGTTAAAGAAAACATCTCATGTTCGTTGAAAGGTGATTTTGGTCCCTTAATATAAGACAACCCTCCATTCTCAAATGAGTTTAGTTAGAGCCATAAATTTATACATGGTTTCAAAGTCAAACTCACTCACAAATAAACCTACACTATCTAATCACGTGACACGAACATCCCACATTGAGCATAAGACAATCCGCAACTCTCTAGCTAGCTTGTCTTTTGGGTTGAATTAGTCATAAAATTTTCAACTGATTCTTTTAGATTTTAATGACCAAGTCAATCTCAATGTCTGTTATAAGAAAATCTTAATATATAAATCAGGAAGAACTAAGATTTGTAGGATGTAGTATGTTCTATAACACTATCAAAATAATTACTGCTGCTTTTTTAAATTTGAATATTTTGCTACTAATTTAGTATCTAATTTAGATATGTATATTTATATAATACAAGTTCATAAGCCTAATACTAATTTTTTAGTCCCCACAAAAAACCCACCGGATCTACCAAATAGCAAAGCAAGAGTAGGCTGCGCACCAACTCAGATTCTCCCCAATAAGCAGCAACATAAAAGTAAATAGAAGCAATCATGAGAATGAATGAAAGGTGTATCGCTGCACCAGGGCATATCATATTATTGAGCAATAATCATCAGTTTCAAATTCATTGAATAATGGGGCCTCTCTAAAACTAAACCATAATAGAATATCAATGAAGAAAGAATCTACTCACTCAATTTAAACCCCTATTCTATCTAACTCTGACTGCCTGGGGTCTGCCTTCGTTTCCCATTTCGTAATGGCTACAAATACGTTCCCTATATGGATGCATACCCACCGTGATGAGACTTGTGCCATCTCCATGCGGTTTCTAAGCTTTCTTGAAGATTAGTGTACTTGGCTGTCCAGTTCAGTTCAAATCTGATCTTGGTCGGGTCGCTATACACTTCGGCATAGTCACCTGGGCGGCGAGGTTCATATTTAACTTTGATATTTGTCGATGTTGCTTTTTTACATGCCTGAACAAACTCCTTTACTGATCTCCCTGGTCAGATAAAACACAGAAACAAGGTTTTCCTCGACTTTTATTTGCAAAATCTAGAATCGGATAAAGGAAAATGCTATAAGAAGGTAATCTTAAGGAGTACCTTTTCCGGAGCCAACATTATAAATTCCAACTTTCTTAGGTTTTGCCCTCTCAAGAGCGCTTTTACATGAGCGTCAACCAGATCATTGACGTCAATATAATCACGAACACAAGTGCCATTCCTTTGACCTTCAAGGGAGCCAAATCACCAGATTGTCAGATGCCAAGTAATTTATGCGTTATGACACATTAAGAAGCATATTCAGTCATAATGAATACAGAAATATCAAATGAAAAAGGATGAATGTTAAGAGATACATGTTATTATTTAGTGATAATACCATTGTACTATATAGTTCATGCATGAATATCGAGATTTTGCTTAATTGTATATTATGTAGTAAAGTTTCAATAGGAAAAGCATACATGTAGAATAATATTTGGACGTTACTCCTAATCCAAGCTTGTGATAATCATGATAGTCCTACCCTGCCCATTTTCGCCAAGTAGCCTATTCACTCGGTCAAGTTTTCCCATTTTTTCCGAAGTTACCTCATTTGTCCAAGTTATCAGAACCTTTTGACATTTTTTAGGTGGAAGATTTTATGATGTATTTGAAATCCAGACCATAAGTGGGTTAATGAACCATAAACATGAAAGTTTGACCAGATGAAGTTTGACCACAACAGCCGCGCCAAGAGAAGCGTTTTCAAATATCCAATTATAAATCATGTACAGATTTCTCAACTTCTTCAAACAGTCAATTGCTGTTTCTTCCTGTCTCTTCAAAGATTTAGGCAGAAATAGATCCATGAAAACAAAAGGTCAAGGAACGACATAACAGCATACCTTCAGCCCAGGAATAATACCACGAGCTGCATCGAAACAAGCTCCTGAAATTTGCCCATGTTCACGTAATTCAGGTCTTGGAGCTTCACCTAACCTGCCCTCTGGATCGGAACCAATGGCATTGAAGTATCTGCAAAATATTCACAAAAGCAAGTTGAATCTATAACTCTAATTGTGGGTGATTATGATTTATCTACATGTAAATTCCAAAAAAGAAGGCATGCATATAATATTTCAAAAATAAAGGCATAATATTAAATTAACAGTGGTTGGAAAATAAACAAGTTAAAAAGTACTTGCACAAGGACACTCAAACATGTTATTTATAAAGCAAAAGGGTTAACAAACTAGTGTAAAAAACCACTAACCTTAGGATCATAACCGCCATATCAGAGTTTTTAGAGAAGTCCAGGATGATATCTTCAGCCATCTTCTTAGCTTTACCATACGGATTAATTGGGGGCTGCATTCATTTGAAAATATTGATAAGTTGTCTATTAACATTGGGTCAAAAAAAATTGAAGCATGTCCATCTTACACTATATAGCCCAAATACAAACTTAAATAATTAGGTAAGTGTCTATAACATACAAAATTTCTCACCTGTGGAGTTTCTTCAGTAATGGGCATCTTTTCAGGCTCCCCGTATGTAGCGCATGTACTAGAATATATCAAAGTATTCACTCCACACCTGGCCATTGACTCCAATACTATCAAGGTATTTGAAGTAATGTTGTGATAATATCTGCACATCAAGGTCAAATATATCACCATTAAGGACATACACCATGTGTTACTTTAACGCCAAAAGACTGTGGGATTAACCTGTTCACTGTACACTCATCCATTTATTATGCATATATCGTGAAGATATAATACCCAAATTACTATGAAAACTTGACCAGCAAAAATGGTCTAAAGTCAACCTGAAATTGAAATCCAGATTTATATTTTAGCAAAACCTGAAAATGGCCTAAATTTTCCTATTATCATACAAAGCCCTATGGTATGAAGTCAACATGGTTCATCAAAATAAGCTCTTGGGGAACTCGTTAACTTTCACTACCATTGCCGCAGACAACATTTACAACAGCCTGTTCTTACAAACAAAAGAAATATATACCGTTTGGCACCAGATTTGACAGTCTATATCACAAACAATACTTACTTGAGAGGATCAAGGGTACTTTCCCCAACATATGCAACAGCTGCAAAATGCATTACAGCATCAAATGAATTTTCTGAGAATATTTTGTTAACCTGACATATGAGTTAAGTAATCAAGTCAGAACATCCATGTCTGTAGAGCTGTAAATGAAAAGCTAAAATGCATCTCAACAAAGGCACAATTAGCATACAGCTTTAGCAACCCCCAGGTCAGCGTAAATAAACTGAAGCCTCCCAGGTTCTGGAAATAATTCTTGTAGGACCTTAACGGCACCTAGGTTTCCCCGTGAAAGGTTATCCTGTCAAGAAGAAAAATCATTTTCCTTGAGATCCGCATCAAGTGACAATATTAAGCGAACAGTGATTATGCAGAAGAAACATACAACTATGGTTATACGGTATGAGTCCTTCAGTAATCGCAGTGCAGCATGTGACCCAATGTAGCCAGCACCTCCAGTTACCAGTGTTGGCGACTTGGTCGCATAAAAGGATTTTTGATGACGTCAACGCGAATGAAGACTTCGACGTACAAACACGAAGCATTACAAAAAGTGTCGAAGCATATGGGGTGAAGAGCGAGAATATGAAGACTAGCGGCAAATCGAAGATAATGATTAAGAGCTAAATTTTATTGTAAGTGAGTTTACTCAAGTGATCTAAAGCTCTTAGGAATCATACATTTTGCATCACTTGCATTTAAAATGACTTAGAATGCTAAAAGAATCATTTGCACCAAAATGAACTTCATGCACAAGTGCATCGGTAAATGATCTTCTAAAAACTAGCAAACGGTTGAATTAAACTTCAAATGATATACCGTTAGATAGATATGTGTCTCTAGTTTGCTATGGTTCAAACGGAACACAATTCCGATACATAGAACTTTTGCTAGAGCCTTTTCAGTACAACATGCTCATATGTGCGTTTTCTGCATTCATGTCACATTAGAAAAATTCCATAAAATTCATATTAATGTTTTTGGAGCTGAATTTTTTACAGAAGATAGATCTATGTGTCTAGTTTATGTAGAAATTTACGGATCATGATTTGGAAATTTCTAGAGAGAGTTACGGCCAAAATACCAAGTGTCGTCAGTCTTGACTGGTCATCAGAACTGAAACCAGGGAGCTCCAAACCGGTCCCCATACCGGTTTCCATACCGGTCTAGCGTTTATTGTGCAGTTACTGAAACCAGGGAGCTCCATGCCGGTTTTCTCGCCGGTCTTCATACCGGTTTTGGCTGAGAAAATCATGCTCTCTGGAACCAGGGAGCTCCTCGCCGGTTTCCATACCGGTTTTCTCGCCGGTCCAACGAATAGTTTTTTGAACGTTATATAGCCGTTAGGAGCCGTTGCAAACCTAAACCGGCATGCCGGTTTCCTCGCCGGTTTCGCTGTAAGTTGGGGAATACTTTGCATTTTATTATAAATAGGACCCAACTCATTTGCCCCAAGATAAAAACCCAGAGAGACTTAATACACAATCTTCATACATTCTCTAAGGCAAATACAAGAGTGTCTTAAACCTTCATACACTTAAACACTCATACAAGCTCACACACATCTTCATTACATTTAGTGAGCTTAGATCACTTGGGTTTGCAACTCACATAATCTTCTTATCATTTGTGAGTGCCCAAGTGTGTTTTAATTCTTTCTTAACAAAACACTTGTGCTTTGTGAAATCCCATTTGGTTGGGTAAGTTGTAAAGGTTGTGAGTGCACCTACGAACAAAACTCAAAATTGTAAAGGGTTCGGAGTGCGCCTTTGCGGAAAACTCTTGGTTGCGAGTGAACCACGTAAACTCGATTCTAATAGAAATCTTCAAGCGAGGCTTGAGGGAGTGGACGTAAGCACGGTTTGCCGAACCACTATATATCGCGGTGTCGTATCTCTCTTTCCCTACTCTTTTACTATTTGCAAGTTAATTTGTATTTACACTTATTGATTAGAAACTTGCATATAGGATATTTATTAGAATAGAGAAAATTGGCCTAAAACTCCCACTTGGTAATAAGAGCTTAAAATCGGCAAAGAGTTTATAATTCCGCATTTATAGCGATAACCCAATTCACCCCCCTCTTGGGTATAGAGTTTCTTTGTCGCTATTGCTTGTAGGTACTTTCAACCAGGACATGAGTTACCCCTTCTTCATGATGGGAAAACTAAAAGGATGCAAAGCAAGTAAAACAACGTTAGCACTGAAAATTTCATAATCACCAACTTAAAATATACAAACAAAAGAAAACATGATACTCAAGAAATAGATGGAATTTTGAGAGATGACAAGGGAATTACCGGGCTCGGGCCGCTGAATGTTGGTGATTGCTTCACCATGAAAATGCATAATGCAGTAAAGGAAGCAGCCAAAAATAATTTCCCAGCAAAACTGCTCTTCCTTTTGGGGTCTGCATAATCCAAACCTTCATGCACAAAAGGTTCTCATTACTAAAATGTCAGAAAGGAAGCAATTAAAACAAAAACTATAACAAAAAAAGGGACCATATTTCAATTACTATGATGATTCTACATCTCACCTCCAAAGGATGAAGGTCTAGTAGGCCTTTGCTGACTTCTGGCCCTGCCAAAATTCAGCATCTCGGCAAATCCTGATAGTTTATCTATGGTGTAAAGTCAGTTGCAAGCCTCGGTTATGTCAGTGATCCAAGTATAATACTCCCCCTTATGATCTGCAAAATAAAAAGGCAAGCAATCGTGAGTAAATTTTCAAGCAATATCAATTCAGTTATAACAAAATATGAAAACAGAAACGGCAAAATAAGCGAAATTCGGGGAAAAAAAAAATCAGAGTTTTTACATGTGAAATAAAAGTGTGAAAATTTTTATAATCAATCATAGAGGAAAATTGTAGAAATCCAGATAAAAAAAAAAAAAAAAAAAAAAAAAAAAGACTCAAAATTGAACAATAATTTTAAAATATATAAATACTGAAGTATAATTATGTCAGAGCATGTCTGTCCAGAAAATTAAAAAATATAAAATTTACAAACAAAAGTCTGAAAATGGTCATTTTGCAAATCCAAAATAAAGCCAAAAAAAAAAATCAATAGTTTTTCAGAAGAACAAAACCAAATCGATGAAATTCAGATTCAAAATCACTAGTCAACAAAATCCCAACTCAAATAACACTAAAAACCTTGTGATCCTGAGAGATGAATTTCGTGAACAGCTCGGAATAGAGAGCGAAGATGAAAATAAAACAACTGGGTAGCAAAATAATAACATGCCTTTATAAAAATTACAATAATAACAGAGCTTGGCTTTAATGGCTCAGAAAGTACCCAAAAAAAAAAAAAAAAGCCTCTGCTTCACAACAAACGAAAGCTCTGAAGATCTAAAAGCGAAAATACAAATTTAAAGAACAACCCAGAAGAGAAAAAGCGTAAAGAAATTAGACTGAAACGCACGACTGAATTGAATTGCAAAAACGTAAGAAAGAGAAAAACATTAAAAATCAAATTTTTGAAGAGAGAGAAAGGGAGAAAACGTACAGCGCGAAAAGGGAAGAGAGGCAATGTGAATGAAAATGAATGAATCAGTGAAAGAAAATGAATGTGGGAGAGAATTGATGGAGATTTTCTATTCTAGTTGAAATTTCTCTGTGTCCATGTTGTCATGCGTTAAGAGCACAGCAGAGGCACAACATTATATTCACTTTTTTCTTTTGAAAAATCAACAAATTAATTATAAGTTTTCTTATTTGGGATAAGAACAAACTGGTCCATAATTTTTTTTAATTTTTTAATAAAGGACATAGTTTTCTGGTTGTATCAAATAAATCCCTATCTATTTGGGATAGCAATATATTGGATATGATATAGGGATATCAATATCCACGAAAATTATCATCTTATCCGTCTTAACTCGGGCCCTATGTGAATCCTTGTTCATACGTAGATTTTATATCTTTTTAAATAGAAATACAATACTCATATCCGAACTATCCAACCAATGAGTATAGAAATTTATATTCTTATCTACCATTAACATACGAGACCCCGCATGAATTTTTGCTATCCCTACTAGCTATTACCTAACTTTTAATTTAATTGTTGTTTGACCAATTGTGAAGCCAATGTCAACTTTATAAAATAGTGGTGCAACCATAACTTCAATTCAGTAATGGTAAAATTTGGTTTTCATAAAAAAAATTACAGATACAATTTATTTTAATATGGATAAATTAAAACTATGTCATACTTTTCAATAATTTATCAGATATATTTTAATAAAATTTCAATTATCTCCAATTGTTTATATGTCGTCTGCCATTATTCTACCGTACATGTTATCATTTGGAAGTTAAGATTATAAAGAACTAGTTAATTTAGTATATTACAATCATAATTGAAACGTTGGAACCCCACCGCTAAACCACCTAACCCCGGTTTAAATGGAGAAAGTAAAATTTTCGGTTGTCTCAGACTATTACAAAAAGTGCATCGCTTAGATTCAAAACTATGACTTAACCAATCAAATCTTAAATCTTATGTCAACAAACCACACCCCATTGACCGAGGGCATATTATATTACAATGATATAATAATCACTATTCAATATGAAAATCTACCAACCTATTGAAAACCATGCCTGGTAAAAATGTATTAAATGGAGCCTAAAATGGTACTTTACTCACTCCATTAAGAGTAATGGAGTTGTTTAATATAAATGGACAAAAATATGCTTTTATATCTAATGAAACATAAAGGTACAAGGACTTGTCTGCTATTGTACCATTATTTTTAATGATTTTTATATTTAAAATAATCTTATTATTTTTTTTTATTGAAATTCTTATTAGTTGAACTAATTGTATTTGAAAACTTAATAACTGATATTTGATATAATTTATATTTCATTATCGAGATGAAATTTCTAATAATATTACAAAAATAATGTGTTCGGTGTCGTTATCAAGACGATTTTTTAATAAGCTTTTAAAGCTAACTATTGGAGTTTGAATTTTATAAATATAAGAATAGATAAAAATAAAAATAAAAATAAAAAAATTTGTGGGTGATAATTGATAAAATAACTTTAAAAATATAAATTAAATAAAAAAATTAAATATTTAAAATGAGATTCCAATGAATGAAGTATGTGGTCTATCTTGGAATTTTTGATTTTTTGTATTTAATTTAGTCATAAACTAAAATATAAAAAAAAAAAAAAAAAACAAGAGACATATTAAAAGACATAAAATATATATATATATATATATATTTCAATACGTTAAATGACAAATAACACTATATTGAAATTCATATTTTTTTTTTTTTTATTTTTTTTGTATGTCTTTTAATTTAAATTTGAACCTCATTTAGATATAAGGATAATGTTTTGCAATTTTTTTTTTTTTAAAAAAATACAGACTTCAATATATGAACAAACAAAAAAAACCTAATTTTCAATGTAATTTTTAAAAATTATTCACTACAAAACAAAAATATATAACTATGTGATAATATATATATAACTATCTGCCTTTATTATTGTTGAAATTTTTGTAGTGCCGACACTTGCGCACCTGGGCTAGCCCAACAGCGTAAATTCGAATCATTGCAAGCGTATGGATTCAATTTTTCCAATTTAACAGTATTTTTTTTAATATTTAAGTGAAAGTAGATATATAAAAGTACATGTATCGTTTTTTATGTAAAGATATAATTATGAGTATATTATATATATTTATATTTACTATTTGAATAAATTTCAAATCATATATATGTAAACTTGTATTGTAATAAAAAAAAAAATACTAATCGGGTGGGAGGAGCCAATCATCTGACGCAGCGTTGCATAACTCTTTTTAAAAATAAAAATAAAATAAATTCAATTCAATCCAGCGGAGAATGCGGCGGGCGAGAGTTTCTTTAATTACTGCACATAATGTAATCAGATTGCCACATGTCATTTGTTCAACGTCGTGATTTCTATAAGTTAATGGGCCCTACTCTCTGTAGGGCCCACCAACATGTGGGTCCGCAATTTCGACGTCTTCAATGAATACTATTTCGTTCTATTTTTATATTTATCGGCTCCATAAATTTAAAATTACCCAGGAAAACAATAATTCATACCAAAAAATACACCGTAGTCCTTTTTTTTTATTATTATTATTTTAAGTAGAGGTATAAATCTATTTCTTATAAATTACACTTTATCTCACTCAAAACCCAAATTAAAAGCATCACATATGCCTTAAATCAATATGATTGTTTTGAAAATCGGACCGGCGATCGATGAGAGAACTAGTCATGAGTCTGGTCCGACCACACCTCCAAGATAGGTTATCCAAAAACATTAGCCAAATTCGGTGAACCAAAATTTTTAACCCTAAATAAAAAAAAAAAAAAATTTAAAAAATTACATAAACATTAAATCAAACAATACAAATAAATTTAAAAATAAATCTTTATATACATAAACACTAATTCAAACCTTGAAATTGAGAGGAATAAATCACTCAAACCCAAAATTTTTATCACTCTCATCGAGTTATGTGCAGCCACTTCTGCTGAAAAAAAGTCAAGAAAAATCCAGTGGGATTTTTTTTTTATATAATTTTTTATTTTTGCATATTAGAAAATAGTTTTGTCATTGATGGAGCAACTTGCCTTACCCGTTGCTATTTTATTTATATTTTTATTTTTTGTGCAAATGATTAGAAGCTCGGTTGTCTCATTCTCACGATGACGAGAATTGAGGATGTACTCGTTTTAGCTAATTGATAATTAATTTGCTTAATAGGCTTTGTTTTCAATTAATATGATTTATATCATTCTGCCTATTTTTTTTTTTTTTTTTTTTTTTTTTTTTGACTTTTGGGTATAGCCATTAGTCAGATTGGCATTCCATCAAAGCACTCTCCAAAAAAAAAGTTAAAAATATACAAATATTTATTTCATACTATATGCATATTTGATATGATTTTTATTAAAGATTAAATTTTTTTATTTTAAATTTTAAAAGTTTGTTTTAAATTTTTTTTATGATACTTGATTACATTTTAAGTAGAACTTTTAGGAATTAAAAAATTTATTTTATCTTTAATAACAAAAGCATAAAATTTGGGCTTTTGAGAATAGAGGTTGAAAAGTTTTTTTAAAATATTAACTTTTCAAATAATACCATTATTTAATTTAATAATATTATTTAATTTATTTTATAACATAACTTAAAAAAACTTATCTAATAAAATAATTTTATATTTTTTAATAAAAGTTCTTACTCATAACCAAACACTTAAATATTTTTTATTAATTAAAAACTCTATCAATAAAAGTTCTATTTGAGTCATTGGGAGCGTTTAAGTGTCTTTCAATGTTGGACTCCAGCATGCATTTATTGGACTCCAACATGCATGACAGAAGTTGGCAAAATGCATAACGCGTTTTGCCAACTGTCAAAACGTGTGACACTATAACACACGTTTTTAACCTTATAAAATGAGCTTTATAGTCATTTGTTAAAGCATCTCAGAAATCCCAACGAGTTAATATAGAGAGTAAATAGAGTTTAGAGTTTTTTTTGTAAAACTTTCAAATAACTTTGTAATTCATTTATTAAGTAATAATGAAGACTTCTCCTCTCACTCATCTATTGTGATTGTTTATATCACACCATTCAAGACACGTGGCCTTCTTTGGTGAGGCCAGTCCCTCCTCAAGTATGAGCATTTTAGTGTGGCATTCTTTGGTGAGGTCGGCCCCTCTTCGGTACTTCCAAAAGCTATATTCAAGAAGTCGTACCAAACCGAGCCGAAGTAATTTTATTTGAAAAGGTATACCAAACAGACCCTAAAACTCCATGGGATCAACCGAAACAAGCTACTTCAAATATTATTCTTGGTAAAATTAGACAAAAATAAAAAATAAAAAATCAAGATTTCAATTTTGAAAAGTGTAACACTTGATAGTCAAACAATCAAGATTTCAATTTTGGAAAATGTAATACTTGATAGTGAAATAATACTTGAAAAATGAAATATTTTCACTCAATAACACGGTGATTTTCAAACTAAACGATTTCAATTTCAACAAACAAACTCATACTCCATGATTTGATAGTCATTGCTATGTAACTATTACGTTTATGCTATAACTAACCATGATAACCTTTGATATGGAAATTAAGCATGGATACATATATAATATTCGTTAGTGGTAAAGTCATTCAGAGTCGAAGAGAATCCATATCAATTTAAAAATTTATTAAAATATATTATATAAATTAATAAAAAATTAGATTTATTAATGAATTAAATTCATTTTGTACGTAATATTTTTATAAAAATCAAAATTTACCTCCATATAATCAATGTCACCCACCGTCCCAATGAGATTCCTAATTAAGTTCACACTTTCATTCTCATTCACAATAAATTCTTCATGCTTAACACTCACAAAACTCTCACACGTATTTACCCATGTGTTTCCCGACTCACTACTCTCATTTGGATGCTCAACACTCTCAACACATTCGACTACACATGTAATTTCATCAATACAGTTAGCCATGTATTGAGCTTCAAATTTATCATCACCAGCAACAGCTACGTCATCCACCTCAGCAATAGCAACAACCTTCGCATCACACTCACTCATCACTACTTGCTTACTCACTACCATGCTCATATTTTCTTCTTTGACATTAACAATATCATTAGAAAGTTTATTTGCTCAGCACTCGGCAACTCTTTCTTTTTTCCTCTTTTCAACCTCACTTCTTCTCTTCATTTTTAATTGATCTGTATAGGCTTGTTGTGGTGTTAAAAGAGGAAGAATCATCGACCTCCGCTCCGTGACATAAATGTACATACTCCTCTCAATATGATGCCACACTTGCCTATCATATTTCCATGAACCACCCAACAATACATGACAATCAAGCATAGGCACCACATTACATAATACCTCCTCATGAAACCACATAGTAGAAAATGCAACCATAACTTGATACTCCACCTTAGCTGCAACACAATTAGGCAAACTTTATAACACATAAGGCTTAGGATGGTTTTACAATGGCAACTTCAATTTCTCCATTAGATTGGTACTCACTAAATTAGCCCAATGTTCCCCATCAATAATCACACTACACACCTCATCTTTCACAAATACTCTAATACAAAAGATATCATCTCTTGGTTGCCCCATAATATCAACCAACGCACTTGGCATCTTGATAAAAATAAACTCAAGAAGGAAGAAAAGACTAAAAAAATGACAAAGACAAGATAAAAAATAAGAATAAAAAAACCATATGAGACTCGAAACAAAACACAAAAGGAAAAAATCAGATTCAAAAATCGGATTCAAGACTTAAAGCTTACAAATTATTTCTCAATTCCAATGGTCAAACGTGGGCCTGTAACCTTTTTTTTTCTCTCTCAGGCGTGAATCTTCTTCTTCCTTGGTTTTGTTTTATTTTGTTTGTTTTTTTTTGTTTTTGTTTGTCATTGTCTCACTGACACACACATTCACCCTCAATTACTATTGCAGGCACGCTTATTCAATGACAAAGAAGGGCACGCACAAGGCATATTTTTTTTTTCATAGGAAACAACTCACAGTACCACGAAAGATGAAAAAAAGAAGAAAAAAAAAGTTTGACAGGTTAAAAGAACAAAGAAGAAACGATAAAAAAAGAGGATAAATAAATAAAAGTCAGACCTGAAATCTGGCTCTGATAACCAATTGATATGAAACTTGATACGAAAGAGACGAAACCTGATCCAAGATCCCGTAGACCTCCAAAGAACCTGTTCTTGAAAACCCTTGGAGATAGCCTCAGATGAATTTTGCCAGCAAATTGGACGCCACAAAGGGTGCCAACCCTTTGATAAGTCTTTGTTCAATCACTGAACGATGATAAAATTTTCTTAATCTCAAGAAAAAGTTACTATTCACGCACATAAAATTGGGTCATTCATTAAGAGTTGTTTTTGAGTTTAAATAATGACATGCTCAAACCCTAAAAGAGCCAAAAAGACTAAAATAGCCCTAAACTACCCATTACCAACTAAAAGCCCATAACTCTTAATTTCTAGCCCAGTTTAAACCCGCAAATAAATAAAATAAACTAACCAAAATAATAAATAAAAACGGACATCCATGTTGGTTCCATATATGAAAATAAATAATAAATAAGCCTAAACAAACGAAATCGATTCATGCTGCTATAATCACATCATACTCCTCAAAGATGCGAGTCATGAGGTAGTGACGCTCCGACCTTGTGGATTTGATAATGACACCTGGGGATTGGCATGCCGTGAGGTGTTCACGCTTTTCCCACATGCACTTCATCCCTTGATGCGTTCTGGATCCTTAAAGGTGAAATGAGCAAGGTCGGAGCACTTCCACTCGGGGGTTTGATAATGACGCCCGGGATTGTCGTGCCACGGGTTTGGGCCCTTCCTAACTACCAATCACCCCTTCACATCGAGTATATCCCAAGAATATTGAACATGGTTTTCATATTTAATTAATAAACAAGTAAAACGGACAAGCTTTTTAATTTAAAAGAGAAAGTCATATTCATATTCAGAGGACCTACTGCCCTTCTTACAACTCTTTGTGGGTCATTCCAAGAGAGGCTCTATAATGATTTTTCCAGTTCGGGTCAGGTTATCCCATGACTTCACGGCTTAGAGAAAAAGTCTACTGGAAATACTTCCTCAACATCTCAGCGTTCCAGGACTTCTTGAGCCGGGTACCGTCCAATTGTTCCAAAAGATAGGTATTCGGTCTCACTATCTCTACCATTTTGTACGTTCCTTCCTATTTGGCACCCAACGAGCCATCCTCGGGTCTTTGGGTATTCAACGTGACCCTCCACAAAACCAAATCTCCAGGAAGGAATGACCGAATCTGAACATTCTTGTTGTAGAAATGGGTTATTCTCTGCTGACAAACAATCACTTTTATAGCGGACTTCTCCCGTTTCTCTTCTATTAGACTGAGGTGGCTCTTGACGAGCTCTTCATTCTGTTCAGGCTCAAAAAGCCGAACCAGATGGGTAGCCATCCCGATCTCTGCTGGATTAACTACTTCACAACTATAAGTCAAAGAAAATGGAGTTTCCCTCGTGGAGTCCTTGCAGGTTGTCCGATGTGCCCATAATACTTCCGGCAACTCTTCGACCCACAGACCTTTGCAAGATCTGAGCCTAGCCTTCAGATTTACCTTGATCATTTTATTGGCAGCCTCGACCTATATGTTAGACTTGGGATGAGCAGATGAAGCAAATCTCAAGGCGATTTGGAGATCATCACAAAGCTTTCTGAAACCCTTGCTGTCGAACTACTTTCCATTATCAGTAATGATGGCTCGAGGAATCCCGAACTGACAGATGATATTTTTCTTTACAAAGTTCGTTGCCTTTTTCTCCGTGATCGCAGATAATGGCTCGGCTTCTACCCACTTGGTGAAATAGTCAATAGAAACGATGGCGTACTTGGCTTGTCCTCGCCCGGCCGACATTGGCCCGATTATGTCCAGCCCCCACTGGGCGATGGCCAGAGGTTGGTCAGAGTAGTCAGCTACTCTTCATGCTGATGATGAATGTTTGCATTCTTCTGGTACCCCTCACACTTCCGAGCTACCTCCATCCCATCTTGGTGCATAGTCAGCCAATAGAACCCATGCCTCAATGCCTTATACGAAATTGACTGCTCCCCGGCGTGACTCCCACAAATCCCTGAATGAACCTCCTTAAGCATATAGTCTGCCTCATCAGTCGTAAGACATCTCAAAAGCAGCACAGTATACCCCTCCGGTATAAGGCATCTTCAATCAAACATAACTTGGAGCTTCGGTACCTCAACTTCTTTGCCTTATTTTTTTATCTTTTGGAATCTCTCCAGACTCCAAGTATCTCCTAATCGGATCCATCCAAGAGGTCTCCCCTCCTGCTACTACTGTCATCACCTCTAGCTTCCCAATACTCTTCTCCTGCAAACAAATCAAAGGAATTGTTTCGGACTTCTCCGATTTAATGGAGGATGCCAGTCGAGCCAGTGAGTCTACCGGATGATTACTTTCCCGACCTATCTGTTCGAATTGTACGTTACTGACCGGTACGTAATCACACGCGTATAACGCAAGCGCACGTATCGTTCAAGTAGTATAAAAAGTATCGATCCCACGAGGACTTAAAACCTAAGCTATTAGTTTATGAAGCCAAATTATTACGAGTATCTAATGAATTGATTGTTTGATTGGGTGGTGACTTTAAAATTAAAACAAATTAAATAAAATGACACGAAAGTAGGTTTAGGAAAATTCAAATTTATAAAACTATCTGGGGTTGTGAATTATTCCAATATCTTTTTTAAAAATGAAGTGGTTATTTAACGTTTGTGTAATATATTGGTTTATTAACATGGAACACGAAATTATGTAAAAGCCTCTTCCGATGGTCAGATACAAATACCCAATGTAACCCAATTAATCATATTCTTATGTCAACCAAGTTACCTGAATTCATTAGGTGCAATTTCCAATTATGGCTACCCCCGCTCGACAGGTATATTCCTATCATGTAATGAAATCTATTAAATGGTTATCTATCCTCAAAGAAGATCGTGAGCTATTGAGTCTAAGGCTAAACCTAAAGTTCATTTTCCAAGTTAATTTAAGTTTACCAAATCAATCTTATTAATGGCCAGTTAACAAGAAGCATTAAGCTTAAGACTCAATAAATAAACTTTTATATTACTCAAACTGTAAATTAACCCCTTATAAACCAGTGATAATTGAATTCATCACAACCCCAGATAACGAGCTTCGCTATGATACATATTTAAGGCTTGTAAAAACTTAAATAAAATAAAAATACATAAAGTAAATGCTGGAAATTAAAAATGTAAAAGTACAATAAAAGAAAATACTAGGGTTAGAGGATCCACTTTTAATATTTCAAAATTAGAAATCTCTCTTATTCTCAATGTTTACCAATTAATTAACCAGACCATAAAGGCGGTGATATCATTTGTCCAAAGTCCAACCGACCATATAGGCGGTATCAATGTTAGCACATAAACCGACCATATAGGCGGAAACTAAGTCCAACAATGTAAAACCAGCCATATAGGCGGTAAATAATGTGTGAACCTAAACCGGCCATATAGGCGGAAACTAATTAATCCAAATTTTAATTAAAATAAGAGAGATTAATCTAATTTATTATATTAAAAGTCTTACATCTTCACCTCAGCAGAATAAGATTACCCGCTCATGCTGAAAATGAAAACACACAAAATTTTATTAATTAGATAAAAAGAAAATACAAGAAAGCTTAAAGTAGTACACAATACACTTTCCTTTAGGATTACATGGAGACATTCCTCCAAAGAAAGTATGGAAAATTTACAAAGTTAAGCTTGGTATTTATAGGAAAATCTAAAGTCTTCCACCAATTTCTCCACCAATTGCTCCACCAATAGCTCCACCAAACATGACACCAAACATGACATCAAATATGACACCAAACATGGCACCAAACATGGTAGCATGTTTGGTGAAAGTTTGACAAGTTTTATTTTTATAATTTATTTATTTTATTTTATATTTTGAAAATGACTATAGTAATTACACAAAATACACTAGATTATTCATCAATTTCGGCCTTCCAAACTTCCGAATTCAAAAATACGTAAATCTTCAAAGTTGTATATCTTTGTATCTTATTTAATCTGGTACTTAAATCAGCTCAATCGGATATCGGATGAAAAAGTTATGGCCAAAATACGTAACTTGCACAAAACTGGAATTTAGGACTACACTTCGTGACGCGTATAGTAAATTTCCGTTTTCGCCATTTTTTGCTCCAGATTTCATCGTTTTAGCCTCGATTTGATTCATTTAAGTCACAATACTTTATTTATCTGCAAAACACATAAAACACATCAAAACATTCATAAAACCCGAGAAACTAAACAAAATATTAGGTAAAAGGGGTGGTAAATATTGATATATTTTCCGCTCATCAGTTACCCATTTCCCCAACCAACTTTTTCACCTTGGCCATATAGGCCATCATGCCAGGCTCTCTTGCCTGAAACTCGCCCTTCAGCTGCTGGATGGCTAGTTGAGAGTCGCTCTTTACAGTCACGTCTCAGACTCCTATCACCGTACTCAACCTTAATCCGACTAGAATGGCCTCATACTCGGCCTCGTTATTTGTGGCTTCAAGGCGAACCTCAGGGCATACACCACCTCCTCGCCGTCATTGCTTCGTAAGATGACCCCAGCTCCACAACCTTGTGAACTGACTAAATCGTCCACCGATAACTCCCACTTGGTTTCTGAAACTTCTAAAATCTAGGGTCCAGCGAATTCAGCTACAAAATCTGCTAAAATCTGTCCATTTACTGCCGCTCTGGGTAGATAGGATATGTCGTGTTCACTCAATTCCACCGACCACTTCACTAACCGACTGAGGACCTCCGGTTTATGTAGGATCTGCCTCAAAGGATGGTCTGTATAAACCACGATGGGGTGAGCCTGAAAGTAAGGTCGTAGTATCCGGGTTGCAGTAATTAATGACAAGGCCACCAGCTCATGGGCCGGGTACCCGGTCTCCGCATCTAGCAAGGCTTTACTAATATAATACACTGGTCTTTGAATTTTTTCAGCCTCCTGTATTATAATCAAGCTCATAACATGTTTAGAAACAACCAAGTATATAAACAAGGTCTCACTTGGGACCGGCTTGGCCAATAGTGGAGGCTGAGCTAGGTATTGCTTTAACTGCAGGAAGGTCTCATCGCACTCTGCCATCTAGTTGATCTCCTTCTTCGCCTTATTGATTATCTTAAAAAAAAGATGACATTTATCGGTCGCTCGAGAAATAAACCGATCTAACACAGCCACTCGACCCGTTAAACTCAGCACCTCCTTGACCGTCTTAGGAGGTTTCAATTTCAGTACAGCTCGTATCTTCTGCGGGTTTGCTTCTATACCCCATTCACTGACCATATACCCTATAAATTTACCTGACGCCACACCGAATGCGCATTTCTCTTGGTTCAGCCTCATAAGTCTCCACGAGATCAGCCAAATGATCCTCCGATTTCTTGGTCATCGTTATCATATTGTCGACGTACACCTACATGGTCTTTCCGATGAGGGGCTTGAAAACCTTGTTCACTAGCCTCTGAAATGTATCTCCAGCATTCTTCAGCCCGAAGGGAATCACCATATAGTAATACAGCCCCCGATCCATGATGAAAGCTGTTTTCTCCTCATCCCCGAGATGCATCTAGACCTGATTATATCCAGAGAACGCATCCATAAAATTGAGCAGTCCATGACACGCCGTCGAATCCACTAGCTGGTCCACCTTCGGAAGTGAGAAGCTATCTTTTGGGCAAGCTTTATTGAGATCAGAAAAATCCACACACATTCTCCACTTTCCGTTAGGTTTCTTCACCAAGACCACATTTCATACCCATTCCAAGTATTTCACCTCCCTGATAAAACCGACCTTTAACAACCTTTCCAACTCGGCTCCCATCACCTCGTAATATTCCTGATTGAATATTCCTCTATTCTGCTTGATTGGTCTGTGGGTCGGGTCCACTACTAAATGATGGTTGATGAACTTGGGATCTATCCCAGGCATGTCGCCATGCCCCCATGCGAAAACATCCGTATATTCCTCCAAAAACCTTAACAAGCCCTGTTTCAGATCATTCCCCAAACCTGCTCCCACTTTTATGGCTTTTCCTAGACCAAAGAGTTCCACTGATTCCAACTCCTCACATACCCCTAATTGGGCAAAATCTTCGGGCCGCGGGTCTGGAGACTCAATTGTCGCTTCCTCTTCTTCTCTGTCATTCCTCTTTTTGCTTTGTTCTTCGATGCAAATGGTCTCTCTTGAGACAAGAGTGAAACAGCTCCTGGCCATTTTCCGACTTCCACATACTATCCCAATCCCCTTTCGGGTCGAGAACTTCAATTTCAAGTAGTAGTAAGACATGACAGCTTTTGTTTTCATCATAAAAGATTGGCCCACGATGACCCGGTAATTACTCATACAGTCTACCACTGTAAAGTCCATCATGATTGTTTGGGTACGCGGGAAGACTCTGACTGTCATGGCTAACTGTATTCTGCCCAGGGGAACGACCGTCGGTCTTCCAAACCCATATAGGGGCATCCCGTCCTGGGTCACTGTGGCATACTCCAACCCCAAACCATCCAGGGCTTCTTTGAGATTATGTCGACCGCGCTCCCAGGATCCACTAAGATCCTATCCACCTCGGACCCATCTATCACTGCCTTGATTATCAGTGCATCGTCATGAGGAAAACTCACCTTATGGGCATCATCTTCCGTGAACATTATTGGGACTGACCGACCCCTTTGAATATTCGGGGCCTCCCCCACCGCCAATACTTTCGACCCTCGGATCTTGCTGTAATTCTTTCTTGAACGGTTCGAGTCTCTAGCCAGTGTCCTTCCACCGACGATGGTATACATTTTTCTAGGCTTCTACCGCTTCCGGGCCGCCATGGCTTCCTGGTCGATATAATCATTCAAGTAACCATTTGCGCCAGGTTTTCCACCTACTCCCTCAAATCTCTGCAACATTTCGTCGTGTGCCCCCTCAAATTATGATGCGCACAAAAGGACTTCTCGCTCTTCTTCTCTGCAGGGTACTTCCTTAAGTCTGGTTCCATTAGAAGACCTTTACCTTGGATTTCCCTGATGATCTGAGCTAATGGCTTACACAAAAGAGTGTATCCTCTGCCCCCGACCACGTGATTTACTTGTGTCTGAACCCTCCCCTCATGTGGAATATTGCTAGTTGACGCGGCCTGAACTCCCTTTGTCTCGGGGGTGGCTTCCTGACCGGTGCTTACACATGCGTATAACGCAAGTGCACGTATCGTTCAAGTAGTATAAAAAGTATCGATCCCACGAGGTCTTAAAACCTTTGCTATTAATTTTTTATGAGGTCAAATGTTTTCAAATATCTAATAGATTGATTGATTGATTGGGTGGTGACTTTAAAACTTAAAACAAGTAAATAAAATTTCTTGAAATTAGATTGAAGAAAATTCAAATTTATAAAACTATCCAGGGTTTTGAATCCTTCCAATATCTTTTTAAAAGATGAAGTGGTGATTTTATGTTTGTATAATATATTAGTTTATTAACCTAGAATACGAAATTATGTAAAAGCCTCTTCCGATGGTCAATTACAAATACCCAGTATAACCCAATTGAACCATATGTCTATGTCAACCAAATTACCTGGATTCATTAAGATTAAGTTTCAATTATGGCTACCCCCGCCCAACATGTATATCCTATCCTGTAAGGAAATCTATTAAAGGGTTATATATCCTCAAGGAAGATCGTGAGCTATTGAGTCTAAGGTCTTAAACCTAAAATCCATTTTCCAAGTTCATTTTAAGTTTACCAGTTCAATTTTATTAATGGCCAATTAATAAAAAACATTAGGATTAAGACTCAATAAATAAACCTTTCAATTACCCAAACTGTAATTTAACCCCTTATAAACCGGTGATATTGGATTTCATCACAACTCCAGATAACTGGCTTAGTTACGACACATATTTACAGGAAGTAAAAATTTAAATAAAATAAAAGACATAATGTAAATTGCTGAAAATTAAATACTGAAAAGTAAATTGCTGAAAAATAAATAAAGTAAAAGTAAAAAGTAAAAGTAAAAAGTAAAAAAAAATAATAAAAGTAAATTACTAAAAGTAAATTGCTGAAATTAAATAAAGTAAAAGTACAATAAAAGAAAATGTTGGGGGTTAGAGGATCAACTTTTATTACTACTATTTTAGATATCTCCCTTAATATAATATATTAACTTTGCGTGATAATTACCAACCAGCCATATAGGCGGTATCCTGATTAAGTCAAATTAATAATTAATTACCAACCAACCAACCAGGCGGTATCAATACTTAGTCAGGTTAAAACCAATTTATAATTAATTACCAACCGGCCAATATATCGGTATCCTCATTAAGTCAGTTTTTAAATAGTTTATATATTATAATTAAGGGAGATTAATCTAAATAGCAATAATAAAAGATTTACCTTTCACCTCAGCAAGGGGGAGTTACCTCCTCATTGTTTGAAACGTAAAAACTGAAAAGTAAAGAAAGGAAAGTACTATGTGAAAGTAAATTGCGGAAAGTAAAAACTGAAAAGTAAAGAAAAGAAAGTGCGAAAGCGGAATTAATTACTGAAAGCTGTAAATAAACAAATAAGATACAATCTTCTTATTTATTCTTTAGGAATTTCAAAGAAGAAAGTATGAATTTTACAAATGAAATGACTTGATATTTATAGGCAAAATTTTACCTCCATCAAATCATCCATCAAATTCTTCACCAAATCCATTATTAATTTCTCCACTAATTACTCTACCAAATCCATTATTAATTGCTCCACTAATTGCTTATCATGTTTGGTGATGATTTGATAATTTTATTATTTATTTATTAATTTATTTTTTGCTTTGAAAATGATTGAAAATGACTTTAATAATTACACACAACACACTTCTAGATGGTTCATAAATTTCGGTCATGAAATATTCAGAATTCGAAAATATTTTGTCTTTAAAAGTTGTAGCTCTTTGAGTCTTCTTTAATCTGGAACTTGAATCAGCTCAATCCGATATTGGAGTAAAAAGTTATGCCCAAATTACGACAGATGTGCAAAACTGGAATTTCCAAAACTGCACTTTGTCAAAAACGCCCTTTCAAGTTTTTAATCTCCAAAATTAAAATATCAAGTCCAATAATTGCCTTTATTTGACCAATATTTCATTCTAAATGATTTCATTGAGACCCGATATTATTTTATCTGCAAAATAAACTAAAACACATCAAACTCGAGAAACTAAACAAAATATTAAGTTAAAGGGGCGGTAAATATTGATATATTTTCCGCTCATCACACCCCCAAACCTAACATTTTGCTAGTCCTCGAGCAAAACAAAAAAAAATTAAACTAAGCCACTTTCGTAGGGATCACGGTTGCATTTAGCGTATGCAACAAGCCTTTAAACCCCTAGGTGTCCCTAGTGTACGAGTTGTAGTCTCGTGAGGGTTTACATCAATGATACCCACAAAAAGTTTACAAAAGTAAAAAGGTAGTAAAACTATTGCACACAAAAGCAAAAAGACAAGAGAAAAGAGAATAAAGAAAGTTAGTGACTAATCAGGTGAAACTTCTACTCCAAGTTACTAGTTGTTTTGTTTCTTTCTAAATTACCGAATAAGTAAATTCTCCGATTATATTTACCATTCTCCATATACACATCCAACAAAGTATTAATCAATCTCATTTTTGCCCACAACAGTCACAAGTGTAGTTGATAAGAGAGTAATATTTTTGTCCTAAAGTTCTATCATATTTCACACATTTTTTATGGTAATGGAATAATTTTTCTGATTTGTTTTTGATTTTTTTTATTTATATACAATATCTTCCATCTATGTAATGAGTGTTGGGTCGGTGACTCCCAAACCAGTTGGCTTTAGGGCACCAGGTGTTAAGACACCCCTACGGACTTAATTACTCAGACTTCAGATATATATATTTTTGTAGCATCTTTGATCCATGTAGCGAGCTTTGGGCCAGTGACTCCCAAACCAGTTGGTTTTAGGGCACTAGGTGTTAAAACACCCTTACAGACTTAATAACTCGGATCCCAGATTTTTTTTTTACTCCATCACTTTTTGAGATACTTCCTCCAATTAAACTATAGCACTGGATATTACAAACTTTTCAATTATAGCTCATGTCCGTATGTTACAATGCATGTTGATAATATCTGCTAACTGAGCATATGAAGATCCATTTTAGTCAGTTTTATGGAGAATTCACAAATTAAATAATTCAAAAGGAAATAAACAAAAATTAACTTGTTTCGAAATAGGTTTGAGATACGTCTCAGGAGTGGAAACTCCTTACTCAGCTATCTCTTACCAATTTCACCTTTTTTTAGTCAAAATAAAAACACAAAAACGCAAAGTATTTTTGTAATTTTTGAAAATTTTTCATTTTTTTTTGTATTTTTCAAAAAATTTTGAACTAAAAATAAAAATAACACACAACTAAAAAGAAGATACTAATCAACTATTTCCCTCCCCCAAACCTAAATGAGACATTGTCCCCAATGTCTTAAACAGTAGAAGAATAGTTTAGAAGATAGTACCTGGTTAGCTGAAATTCTACATGAAAAGTTAAAGGTTAAGATCCAGATTAACACGACGCCTCTTACCACGATCGTCATCAGACCAATTTATCTTTGAAAGGATAGGGTCAACTTGTGGTTCATAGGCTAAGATTTGGTCAATTAGATCCGGAGCAGTTCTAGCAGTAAATATGAGTTCTTTCATAGGTTTTGACACGAACCCATTTCTTTGAGCATCATCAAGAAACACACAAAGAAAATCATAAAATCCTTCAACGTTGTACAGTCCAAGCGGTTTCTGGTGTATGTTCAGGTTCGCCCAAGATAACACTGTAAAAATTTCCTCCAATGTACCCAAGCCACATGGCAAAGCAATAAAAGCATCAGCACGATTAATCATTTCTACCAATCGTTCAGACATACCTGGCACGATCATTTCCTCTTCGTTTGATGATTCAATAAGATTTGACTCCGCCAAGGGTTTTGGGATGATTCCCAAGACATGACCGCCTCCTTCCTGTACGGCTTTTGAAACGATCCCCATAAGTCCAAGATTGCCACCACCATATACTAAGTGCATATTCCTTGCAGCTAAGACTCTACCCAATTCATGTGTTGCTTCTACGTATTTTGGTTTAGTACCAACACTACTACCACAAAACACACAGATGTTTTCAACTCGTTTTCTTGAAGTGGCTTCCATGTTTTACTCTGGATGTCTTCAAAAGTGCAATGATGAGTTAAATTTACAATACCTGAAAAGAGTGAGTAAAATAATAGCACTAGTACCTCCCAAATGACAATTATTAGTTTAACAGTAAAATAAATCATGATAGTCAAAAAGGTCAGGATCCTGTCGGAGAAAATAAAAGAAAACAACAAAATAATTCACAATTATCAGGAAAATACAAAGAGATATAATATGTACAAGAAAAGTGGCGGCTTGATTGACGTCTATGCGTCAGGGACAAGCTTCCCATCCAATTTTCTTATAAATTGGCAAACAGGGTCTTTTTGAGTCAGATTCCCGAGACTTAACTATTGTCTTTCCTTTTGGAATTGTGCGTATATCACACGAATCTCGTGATACACACATCCACTGGGATGCGTCTCAAGAGTTTTAGATATGTCATCCAAAGACTCCTTACTCAAGCCATCCCTAATGAAATTAATCTTATCTTCGCAGTTATCAGACACCATTCCTAAAGAATGACAACGAGTATTACAAAACATGCGAGCACATTTATAACAAACACACATTCTTTTGGCTCTTCTTTTTTTAGCATAGGTGCTAATTCCTAAGCCATGCAGATGTGAAATAAAAGAGTCAGAAGACTCACTTGCCAATCGGACCCGTGCTTCAATAATCCAACAAATTTCAGTAGGAATACATTTGATCATCAGTAACCTCATCTGTTCCAAACGAGCTTTGTAAACTTTCATCAGAGATTTTTGAGGGAGATAAGGAAATTGCTTGTGAAGATTTGCGAGAACTTCTTCCATCGTGAAAGGACTTAATCTGCAAAAACTAAACACACAAAATTAAATCACATCAAATCACAATATATACACAAATTGCATGGGTTGCCTCCCTGCGAGCTCTAAGTTTAAAGTCGTCAGCTAGACGTGACTTCTCGAACGTTAAGCTGGATCTGAAAGTGTAACACTTTCTTTTTATCGCTCAAATGATTCTCCCCAGTAGTGCTTGACACGCTTGTTTTTAACCTTGAAAGTTTTGTTGGAGTCAGTATCATGTATCTCAACGGCTCTGTCTTGTAAAACCTTGGTGATCACAAATGGACCTGACCACCGTGATTTTGGCTTCCATGGGAAGAATTTCACCGTTGATTTGTTTAACAATACCTTATGTCCTGGTTCCAGTTATATGCGCACTAACTTCTCATCATGTCTTTTCCTTGCCTTTTCCTTGTACAATTTGGCATCCTCAAAAGGCTGTATGTGAAATTCCTCCAATTCGTTGAGCTGGTGGAACTTTTTCTCTTCTGTTGCTTGTAGTGCAAGAATAGGCTTCTTCAGTACGCAATGCGCTTTATCTTCAGGCTCCACAGGTAATTGACATGCTTTAAGTTTGTCAGTAGATTTTTGTCTTTCATCAGAGTTTTGAATGGTACTATGTATCACATCAAGTCTGAAATATTCCTCCTTCTCGTCATTCGGGAAATTCATGGCTTTAAAAACATTGAATGTTACTTCTTGGTCCTGTACCCTCATGGTTAGTTCTCCTTTTTGTACATCAATAATGGTTCGACCTGTAGCCAAGAATGGTCTCCCGAGGATGATTGGCACGTCTGCGTCTTCCTCCATATCAAGGATAATAAAATCTGCTAGGAAAATGAATTTGTCAACCTTGACCAGAACATCCTCAACTACGCCTCTTGGAAATTCGAGCGTTCTATCAGCAAGTTGTAGAGAGACTGAAGTTGGCATTGTTTCTCCAATATGTAATTTCCTAAAAATAGAAAAAGACATCAAGTTAACACTCGCACCTATATCACACAGAGCCTTACTGAAGTCATGTTCTCATATGGTGCAAGGAACAGTGAAACTGCCAGGATTTTTCAACTTTGGAGGAAGTTTTCTTTGAATGATGGCGCTACATTCTTCTGATAATGCTACTGTCTCATAATCTCCCAATCTCCGCTTTCGTGAAAGAATGTCTTTCATAAATTTGGCTTAGCTGGGCATTTGTTCCAACGCTTCTGCAAATGGAATGTTGATATGCAGCTTTTTGAACACCTCCAAGAATCGAGCAAATTGCTTGTCCAGTTTATTCTTCTGAAGACACTGAGGAAAAGGTGGAGGTGGAATGATCTGTTCTTTTTCCTTTGCTTCTTTTCCTCCATCTGTTGCTTTGTTTCTTTTGGAAATTCCTCAGCAGTTGTTTTAGCTCCAACATCTTTGTTGATTTCAGTACCGCTTTTTAACATGATGGCATGACACTGCTCCTTCCCCATGTTCCTCGGATTTGGTTCAGTGTTGCTAGGAAGCTTACCTGGCGGTTTGTAACTCTGAGCATTGGCCAGTTGTCCAATTTGATTCTCCAGTGCTTTAATAGAAGCTGATTGACTTTGAATTAATGCTACTTGGGATTGAAACATAGCATCATATCTTGCTGCTTGAGAGTCGTGTTTTGCTTCTATCTTTTTCAAGTGGATCAACACTTCTGTTATTCCTGATTCATTTGCCTGCTCATGGGCTTTGTTCTGTTGTTGGAATCCGGGTGGTGGGTTGTTCATTTGCCCTGAATTGTTGCTCCATGCGAAATTGGGATGATTCCTCCACCCTGGGTTGTAGGTGTTGGAATATGGATCGTTCCTCTGTCTGTTGAAATTGTTGACATAATTCACCGTTTCTTTATGTTGGTTGAAAGATTCTGACTCAGGTGCTCCTCCAAATGGTGAACTTGTGGATCCACCATTAACTTTCATGTTAAGAGTTTCCAAATTTTTGCAAATCACATCCAGCATGGAATTCAGTGCTGTGTTGGCTCCAACTTCATAAATTCCTGCAATTCTTTGGATCATGCTCATTTCTGTTGGCCACAAGGAATTGTTGTTGACCATTTCTTTAATTAAGTCTCAGGCTTGATCTTCTCATTTTGCCATTAAAGCTCCTCCAGCAGCAGCATCAATTGTGGTTTTCATTATTCCAGAAAGTCCATTGTAGAAGGTTTGGACTTGTAGCCATTTTGCGATCTCATGATGAAGACATTTCCGGAGTAAATCTTTGAATCTTTCCCAAACTTCGCAAATGGATTCTGAATCTTGCTGCACGAAGGATGTGATGTCATTCCTCAACTTTGCAGTTCTGACTGGTGGAAAGTACTTTGTAAGGAATTTGGTGGCTATAGTGTTCCAAGTTGTGTTGGAACCTGCTGGTAACGAATGTAGCCAAGCTTTAGCTCTGTCTTTCAGGGAATATGGAAAAACCCGCAGTCTCATTGCTTCTTCAGCTGCTCGGTTGTAATTGAAAGTACCACAAACTTCCAGGAAGTTGCTGATGTGGGAATTAGGATCTTCAGTTGCATTTCCCCCAAACTGTACTGACTGCTGAATCATCTGGATGCATGTTTTGATGTCACACGCATTTGCTGGTAAAAGAGAAAGTACAATACAGGAAATGAAACCATCGACCACTGGAATGGTTCTGTCTCGAATGGGAATCAGTGGTGCAACGTTCAAAGGTTCAGGTTCCATGTTGACTAAAGCTTCTTGGCCTTCTCGCCTTTCCCTTCTCAACCGTCTGATGGTTCATTCAATTTCTGGGTCAAGCGGTCGGAGTTCAAAGCTTCCATCAAATCATCCATTATTAATTTCTCCACTAATTACTCCACCAAATCCATTATTAATTTCTCCACTAATTACTCCACCAAATCCATTATTAATTGCTCCACTAATTGCTTATCATGTTTGGTGATGATTTGATAATTTGATAATTTGTTTATTAATTTATTTTTTCCTTTGAAAATGATTGAAAATGACTTTAATAATTACACACAACACACTTCTGGATGGTTCATCAATTTCGGTCATGAAATCTTCAGAATTAGAAAATATTATGTCTTTCAAAGTTGTCGCTCTTTGAGTCATCTTTAATCTGGCACTTGAATCAGCTCAATCCGATATTGGAGTAAAAAGTTATGCCCAAAATACGACAGATGTGCAAAACTGGAATTTCCAAAACTGCACTTTGTCAAAAACGCCTTTCAAGTTTCCAATCTCCAAAATTAAAATATCAAGTCCAATAATTGCCCTTATTTGACCCATATTTCGTCCTAAATGATTTCATTAAGACCCAATATTATTTTATCTGTAAAATAAACTAAAACACATCAAAACGTTCATCAAACCCGAGAAACTAAACAAAATATTAAGTTAAAGGGGCGGTAAATATTGATATATTTTCTGCTCATCACTTCCTCAGATCTCTGTCCGACCCCCGTGATATCTCCGGCCTCACCATTTTTTCTTTTTGAGCTCCCTCTCTTCGGGTAAACTTATCTTCTTCCTCCATCAGAACAAACTTCTCTTCTTCCTCCCGGGTTCATCATCCTCAATCAAGTCTACCACTCTTTTTCCTTCTGCTACCTCTTTTCTCCTCTGACTCGGACCAGCCCCCATCCTTTCGTTTTTCATTTTTTCTAGTCTTTTCAGCTTCTCAATCATGGCCCTCATGAGGGTCTGGTTTTCCTCTATATCATTCCTCATGCTTTCCTCCATATTTCCCATCCACTCTGCTGTCGAACTCTTCGATGATCTGTGGTTCCCATCTTCCGCCATCGTCCTATCACGCAAGCTATTTCTTGTTCAGTTCCCCACAGACGGTGCCAACAGTTGATGGGTGATTTCATCCTAGGGGTAGTTTCGAGATAACCCTCCCGAGACAATCCTCATTCAACCCTGAATTTGTTTGGTTATGGGCAGACCAGAAATAAATATAGTGAAAGGTAAAGAGAAAACAGAATCGATAAAGAGAGTTTTAACGTGGTTCGGCAGAGCAAGTCCAACCTACGTAAATAGGCACAAAGTGGGGTATTATTTTTATTACTAAACCGAGCTCGACCGACCAATTTTTAAACGTGATCTAAGAAAATCTGAGTTGGTCGCTCACTTTATGTTGCTTATTACAAGTAAAACTCGAATAAAAATTTTCCCAACCTCTACAAATGAATTCAAACTCCCCTTATATACCAACAAATATAAGATACTGTTCCCATATATTTTTTATGTCAACACCGCAGGTTTCCGATGATTTGACAAGCTCTCTGCCCCAACTGCCTCGCCGAAAGCTGAACCTGCATTCTGATTTTTTGTCACGCGTCGGTTTTCAAGAGATCGGCCAAATGATATGCTGAACTGCCCAAACTGTTCCCGTCCTGACCCGAGATATATGAGCTTATCCGCTTATTTCCAGGAGATAAAGTAAAATCAAACTGAGCTTCCGGTCAACTGTAGTTGGCCTCGGCTCTGGTATTGTCGGTCTCTGAAATCTGCGTCATGTTGTGTCTTCTGGTCGGAATGACCGGGGAACTGGATCCGGATTATCCCTGGCCGAGGACTGTCCAATACCTCAGAAAATCTGATCCTCCAAAAAAGGGAAATTCCCTCACTGCCCTTGTCGAACTATTCAAATTCTTTAGTCAGAGAAATCACCATCAACAAGTACTATCTCCAAATGTATAAGAGTTCGATCCTAAAGTCTACGAGTTTTTAAAAATATTGGAGCAATACCAAATGTTTTAGTCGACGAGGATTTCTAAGTCATTGTTTGTTAATTCAATATATTGTATCTCATAAGTGATGGCCCTACTTAACTTAATTAAATTAGTGGGAAAGTGATGAGCGAAAAATATATTAATATTTACCGCCCTTTTTACTTAATATTTTGATTAGTTTCTCGGGTTTGATGAACATTTTGATATGTTTTAGTTTATTTTGCAGATAAAATAATATTAGGACTCAATGAAATCATTTAGGACGAAATGTGGGTTAAATAAGGGCAAATATTGGACTTGACATATTAATTTTGGAGATTGGAAACTTGAAAGGGTGTTTTGACAAAGTGCAGTTTTGGAAATTCCAGTTTTGCACATCTGTCATATTTTGGGCATAACCTTTTACTCCGATATCAGATTAAGTTGATTCAAGTTACAGATTAAAGAAGACCCAAATATCTACAACTTTGGAAGACAAAATAATTTCGAATTCTGAAGATTTCATGACCAAAATTGATGAAACATCCGGAAATGTGTTATGTGTAATTATTAAAATCATTTTCAAAGCAAAAAATAAATTAATAAATAAATAATAAAAATTATCAAATCACCACCAAACATGATAGCAATTAGTGGAGCAATTAATAATGGATTTGGTGGAGAATTTGATGGAGGCAAAATTTTGCCTATAAATACCAAGCCATTTCATTTGTAAATTCATACTTTCTTCTTTGAAATTCTTTAAGAATAACTAAGAAGATTGTATCTTGTTTGTTTATTTACAGCTTTCAGTAATTAATTTCCGCTTTTGCACTTTCTTTTCTTTACTTTTCAGTTTTTACTTTCCGCAATTTACTTTTACGCACAATACTTTCTTTATTTTTTCAGTTTTTACTTTTCAAGCAATGAGGAGGTAACTCCCATTTTCTGGGGTAAAAGGTAAAGCTTTTATATTTCTATTTAGATTAATCTCTCTTAATTATAATATATAAACTATTTAAAACCTGACTTAATGAGAATACCGCTATATTGGCCGGTTGTGAATTAATTATAAATTGGTTTTAACTTGACTAAGTATGGATACCGTCTGGTTGGTCGGTTGGTAATTAATTATTAATTTGACTTAATCAGGATATCGCCTATATGGCTGATTGATAATTATCACGCAAAATTAATATATTATATTAAGGGAGATATCTAAAATAGTAGTAATAAAAGTTGATCCTCTAACCCCAACATTTTCTTTTATTGTACTTTTACTTTATTTACTTTCAGCAATTTACTTTTCAGCAAATTAGTTTTCAGCAATTTACTTTTACTTTATTTACTTTTTACTTTTTACTTTTTACTTTTACTTTATTTACTTTTTAGCAATTTACTTTTCAGTATTTAATTTTTAGAAATTTACTTTATGTCTTTTTTTTTTTTAAATTTTTACTACCCGTAAATATGTGTCCTAACTAAGCCAGTTATCTGGAGTTGTGATGAAATACAATATCACCGGTTTATAAGGGGTTAAATTACAGTTTGAGTAATATAAAAGTTTATTTATTGAGCCTTAATCTTAATGATTTTTATTAACTGACCATTAATAAAATTGAACTGGTAAACTTAAAATGAACTTGGAAAAGAGATTTTAGGTTAAAGACCTTAGACTTAATAGTCCACGATCTTCCTTGAGGATAGATAACCATTTAATAGATTTCCTTACAGGATAGGAATATACATGTCGGGCGGGGGTAGCCATAATTGGAACTTAATCTTAATGAATTCATATAAATTAATTGACATATGAATTTGATTAATTGAGTTACACTGGGTATTTGTAATTGATCATCGGAAGAGGCTTTTACATAATTTCGTGTTACAAGTTAGTAAACCAATATATTATCCAACTATAAAATAACCACTTCATCTTTAAAATTGATATTGGAAGAATTCACAATCCTGAATAATTTTATAATTTGAATTTTCTTTAATCTACTTTCGTGCCATTTTATTTACTTGTTTTAATTTTTAAGTCACCATTCCAATCAAACAATCAATCCATTAGATACTAGTAATCATTTGAACTCAATAAAATTAATAGCATAGGTATTAAGTCATCGTGGGATCGATACTTTTTATACTATTTGAACGATACGTGCGCTTGCGTTATACGCGTGTGTAAGCACCGGTCAGAAAGTGGTGGGGTTTAAGAAGTGTCAATGTCAGAATTTTGTTTCCCTATCGTAAAATTTAATTTTTATAAAAAGTGATAGAAATTATTTATTTTAATGGAAGAAGTTAAAATTATTTAATTAATAAATTATATTTTAAATTAATTTATAAGATATTATTTTCACAATTTTTTGTTAATGCGCGTGTAAGGTCCAAACTTCCTGAGACAAAGTCCCAGAAAAGGGTGTTTAATTCCACGAAAATACCTCAAAGGGGCACAAGCACACAAATTACAATTCTATAGATTACAAAGCTAGGAAATTAAAATAATTGCTCGTTATGAGTCTTCATTTTTTCATTTTTTTCTTCTTCCACGCCTGGACCTTTTATAGTGAAGAGTCTTGTCAACCGCTCGGGCGGTTTTGCTGTCCTTGGTTCAATGACTCTCACATTTCATGCTTACGTGTAACTGCCGGATCGTGCATTCAACTGCTGAGTTGTGTGCTTTGATAACTGCCAGATCATGAGGGTCACTGCTTAGGTCGTGTGCTCTGATAACTGCTAGATCGTGGGATCAACTGTAAGACACATGTTCGCATGGAATCGTCATAATTGTTTTTTTCTTCCTCGTCTTTCGTTTGCTGGGAGATTCGTTCTTCGTCTATCAGGATTCTATTGGATGATTTCGCCTCTTCATTTTCCATCATTTTTCGGCCTTTGATACATCCTTTCCTTTTCGTCCCTCCTCGACTCGTTCGTCCTAGGGAGATTTTCTCTACTAACAATATTATCCCCCAAATTCGCCTTGATTGATTTAGGAGATTAAATCGAAGCGGAATTTCATAATTTGGGCGAAGTTGGGATGATACCATCAGCCAGATTGTTAATTCGGCTTCGGCCTACTGATCTTCGCCCTACCTCTTGTTATCCTTTGCGCATATTGAGGGCCGTCACTTACATTCCCTATGTGAACCTATCATTTCCCCAATAAATGCGCGATCTTCCCAACACTTGGTCATCATAATACCAATTAATGTACCATCTTTCGTGTCATTTTTATGTCAAATTATGTCTAACATCGCCTTTTCCTTTTCCCACTCTATTTTCTTCCTTCAAATTAGGTTGCAACATCTGTCTAGGGCGACCCTTTATCTCAGCTATATATAAAGCCATGACATTTCCTTTGCTATTTTTCTTTCATTCTTCTTTCATTGCTACAAATTTCAACTTCCCTGCTAGTTTTTATGGCGTCTTCTCCTGCTCCCACGAAAAAAGCTTCTTCAACTTTTAATGATTACAAACTACTTTGGGTGATCATTCTCTTGGCGTCTTTGGGGTCCATACCCTTGACGAAAACTAAGGATTGCATTCTTTGGTTCGATTTTCATTAGTGACACAGCCATTACCACAACTCCCATAGCTCAACTGTTTCCCTCTGCTTCCAACCTCCCCTTTTAGGAACCTTTGAATGTTTCTCCTCTTACCCAGTCCAATCCCATCCGTACTTGGCCCAAACCTGAATCCTTGTTCGAGACTTGGTTCCAGCGGATGAGATTGCATGCAGAGACCCATACTTTTCTTGAAGATAATGGTTTGCTGTCTCTCATAGAGCTTTCTTTGGCCTTGCCTCCTTTTGATCAAAATTTGTTCCCTACTTCATTGCTCTTCTGGTCCTCTGATTACAATGTTTTCCTTTTTCCTTCCGGTCTCTTTACCATTACCATTCGCGATATCAACGCCTTGACCGGGCTAACTCTTTTGGGTGTGACCATTTCTGCTCGTGTTACTTTTCGTTTTCCTAATCCCTGTATGGATACTTCATCATTCTCTTCCTATTACGTTTTTTTCGTGAATTTTCTGAGTCAGCTGGTCCAGTTTCGATGTTGGAACGCACCATTTTCATCCATGATTGGCTTTGCAAATATATCATTTGCGTGCCCAGTCAGAAACCTATGGCGGGTTATCTTCCCATTTCGTCGGACATTGCCAACGGCCGGCATTTGGATTTGTGTTCCTTTTTGTTGGCCACCATTTATCGGGGCTTGTCCGTTCTCCAAAAATAGCTATGGTCTGGCACTTCGCCGATCGCTTCCGGTCCTCTTTGGCTCGTCCAACTTTGGCTTAGAGCCTACTTTCCGGTCTTCGGTTATATTGAATCGGATCATTCGTACCCTTGTGCAGGCCTTTTGTTCGCCCAACTGGGGCCAACTTCCCTCATTCCTTTGAGTATTTTTACACCCTTTCTCGGGTCCCGTCTTTCTTTCCTTTCTCATTGGGCGACAACCCTTCTTTCTTTCATGAGCTTCCTAAGTCATATGGGGATGAATCGGTCAATCGCATATAGCGCAAGTTTTTATGCACCCCAATGGCAAGGCTGGGGTGGAAGTATACTCTCCCAACTTCGTCGCCCGCCAATTCGGTCTCTTTCAAGGGTGGCCCCTTTCGTTGTTTCATTCTCGTTCCACCCCATCGGAATGTTTCAAGGTCTTTTCATTTTCAAACATTGATCAATATTTATCTGAGGCTCGATCTTTGCTATCTTCTTTTTCTTGTGCTTTTTTCTCCTATTGCACATCGGTCCACCATCTATTTGATCATTTTTGGTCGTCTAGCCGCGAGAGACTTTTTTTCTTTGCCTTCAAAAGGCATTCGACTTCTTTTTTAATGTCAGACATGACATCAGGTGCAAACCTCCGGGGGGTTGTTTATATGGCGTGTGGTTTAGCATGATAGGCAACCTATGTTCTGCCAAAGTTTTATCTAAACCAGGCATTTCGTCATAGCCCCAAGCAAAACAATCTTTATACTTTCTTAAGAGAGAAATTAGTTAGTCGTGTATTTGGGCGTCCACTTTCTTACTGATATAAGTATTGTGCTTGTTGTTCTCTTCTCCGAGGTCCACTTCTTCTAAAACATCCTGCATCCTTGTAATGTTTGTCTTATGACGTCCATTCAGAGCGTATTCTTCTTCATCCTTTAGTCGTTCCTCCCATTCACTTCCTTCCTTCAAACAATCAACCCCGCATGCCTATCTTATTCTATCTTTTGTCTGATGCGTTATTAATTTCCACCTTAAGGCCGAAATCACAGCCTCGGCGTTGGCTTCAACTTCCTTTTCCGTCACATAATCCATTAAACTGGCTCTGGTGGCCACGAGCGTGGCTTGTTCTCTAGTTTGTTTGTTATTCTTCATTTGAATTGCTGGTCTCATGGCCAGATGTTGGCCTTTCGAAAGCCACTATAATTGGCCTTGTTTGTGCGAACAAATCATTTAACAATTATGCAGTGTATGGCTCATCATTTTATGCCACTATGGATGGATTCCCCGCTTCATTTAGCACTCTAGCCGGCCCGTAATTTCCTTCATACATGAAATATTCGGCCGAATTTGTCTCTGCTGCGAAATGCCTATTATCGGCGTGAACCACTTCCACTTCATCTTTCTGATTCCAAAAAACCAGGCGTCAATGGAGGGACGAAGGAATACATCAGCTGTCGTGGATCCAATCTCATCCCATGAGCATGTTATACGTGGTTGGTCTGTCTATAACAAAAAATATCATTGTCTTAGTATTGCTCCCCACCTGTAAGTCTAGTGGGATGACTCATTTAGTTGTCGTTGCTCCTCCATTGAAACTCATAAGCACTACTTATGTAGGGATGAGATCATCCTCTGATTTCACCAATCGCCCCAACATCCTAACTGGGATATCGTTAATGGCCGCTCTATTGTCGATCACCACCTTGATGACATGTATTCTATTTGCCTTTGCTTTTACGTAAAACAGTCGGAGATGTTTTGTCATTTGCTGTTGTGGTCAAGAAAACATTACTTTCCATGATATTACTATTTCCAGTGCTTGCTCGTTACTTATATTTACATGAGGTGGGTCTTCCTCCTCGTCCCATCCAGTAGATGGCAACGTGATCGGCCTGTTATGTGAGGCATTACTGGCGAATATCCTTTGTTTCTCTACTCTGGTTACGATCTGTCTTATCTTGGGACTTCCATATAGCACGAGATATGGGGATCGCCTCAAATCCTCTCCTAATATCCCTACGGTCGGGTTTCCGGCTTCGTATAACTCTTTGAGAAGCCGATTTTGTATTGTCCCCTTCTTCGTGCTTCAGTTCTCATATCTATTTCTTCCTCTACATCGGTCAGCTCTTCATCCGAGACTCATTTGTCGTTTATGGTGAGTGTTGTGAATTCTGTCTCCTCACCATCAAAGATATCCTCCCTCCTCCCAGGGGTCCCATTATTGTCCCCCTTGAACTTTTCAGACAATAGGTAATAATTGGCCACGACCGGGGGGCATGCTGCCAAACTGAATCACATTGGGCGATTCTTCATCATCTGTCTCACCTCATTTCTTCCGTCGATCGAATTCGGTACAACTTGTGTCTATTTTCTCTTTGCCAACACCATTTTTGACGTCCGCAGCTGGCTTTCTCCTCGCAGGGGTACTGGTTGGAAGACTATGATCATTATATACCTTCTCATCATATAGGCGCATCATACAGCCGTAATTCCTTTGATCTCGCCTCAATTGTGTCATTGTCATTTCATCCACATGAGGTAGCTCTTTCCTGGCCGATAGGACGAATGCGACCGATGGTATGAATGCCACACTTTGGGCTGATGAATCTTCGGCCTAAACATCCAGATATTTTGGATGAAGTTTGAATGTTCACCATAGAACCTTGGTGCGAAGGTTCTTGGTTGCCATGATATTGACTCATTTTTCAATGGCTTCTTTTCACATGTTTCTTCCAGTTCTTTCATCTACTCTATATTGTTCTGGCAACGTACACACAAATTTTATGGAACCATTCCTTCTTGGGGTGTTTCTATCCTTTCAAGAGCACTAGGGCGATGACCATTTTGATTCTCATCTAGAACCAACTTGAATTTTGGCAAATTCATTTTAGTGAGGTCAGAGTTATTTATATTCAATTCCAACAGCTTTGGGAAAGGGTTGTCGTCCACTGTCATCTTCTTCTCGAATGTTATTCATCCAGATTCTATGACGTCTTGTCTGAAAAATAAGACAACTGTTAGTTGAATGAGACCATACATTATGCCACTTACAGTACTTTTTGCCACTGATTTGCTCAGGGCTTGGCAATTTGTGGCGGTCGCACAACCTAATTTGCTTATCTTTATATAAATGATCAAATATGGCATCAACTTTAGTGATGTCAAAAGAAAAACTCCTACTCTTTTTGTCATTTTCTACATCGGTACGTGGTTCGGCCCACGTCTTGCAAACATACGGCTTTCCTTTAATTAATTCGGCTAGACATAAGTCAGCTGATTCAACATTCATTTCGCCAATCTCATAGTTCACATTCCTATAATAAGTTCCCTTACTAGCGTTCTTCATTTGCTATTCCTCTCTCAATAACCGTTCATATCGTACCACGCTAGTAGTGAGTTGGGGAAGGTCTCAGAACTCTCAATCTTGAAACTTCTTTTTCAGGTCAAAACTAAGACAACTTTGAGCAATTTTCACGAATTCCTTTTCTGGTAAAGACATGTAGCATCGGCCTTGAGCCGTTTTGAATCTTTCTCCTGACAACTGAATCAAATTTTCCAAATCGGCCAGAGTTATTTCAGATTCAGTTCTATAGAATTATGGATGGAACAACTGCTCCATTTGATGCCAATTCTCCACCGAATTGGGGGGCAGGCTGATATACCAGGAAAAAGCTATTCCTGACAACGAGTCGTAAAATAATCTCAGCTTATGGAAATCGTTCGCCTCTCCACATTGAAGGGTAAATCGCCCTATGTGTTCTATTGTGGAAACTTCCCCAGACCCTGTAAATAGAGAAAATTCTGGCATTTTGTAATTCCTAGGCCATGGATACACTAAATCAATTCACTACGGATACAGTTTTTTATATCTTGGCCGAATCAGCCTCACCCCTAAACCGAATTGATTTTGAAGAATCTCGGTCATTTGTTCTTTTAACATGTCATTGCCATTGAATGGAACCCCTACAGGCGGTGGTTGTGGTCCCCTTACAAATGGGACGTGGTCGTGACACTGTTTCTGTAAACTTTGGGGCAACACTATTTCATGTTGTACCACGTTTGGCCCCAACTTTGGGCCAATACCACCATGATTTATTTCTCATCGGGGTATTGTAGGGGCGGTAGTCATTTGTAGAGGAGGACTATTACTTGGACCAGCCTCCTAACTACTTGATGTAGGAGGAGGTGTAGTCCACGATGAGATTTCTCCCATTCACACATTTGGCCATTAACTCATTTAATGAGCTCAGGTGTTTGGCCATGTTTTCGTAATGTGAATTACTAGTCGAAGAAAACTTATTTATGATGTACGCGTTTTGAAGCCTAACATGTTCGACAACATTCTGGGTGAATTCGCCGAACAAGGCACGAATCACGTTAGGGCTGAACTCTCGCATAATGTCTTATCGGCTTGCTTCTGCTAGACCCTCAAAATGGCCTAATACCGTTGGGACGTGGGGCTGGTTGGTTTGCTCTAATCCCCATTCCTCTGTACTTGAGCCAGTTTGAGTGTTCCTTTTCAGAGGCATCTTCACTTCTTACACCAAATCTCCTACTGTAGTCGCCAAAAACTGTTTTCACCTTTGTTTGTCAATGCGCGTGTAAAGTCCAAACCTCCTGAGACAAAGTCCCATAAAGGGGTGTTTGATTCCATGAAAATACCCCCAAGGGGCACAAGCACACAAATTATAATTTTACAGATTACAAAGCTAAGAAATTAAAATAATTGCTGGTTATGAGTCTTCATTTTTTCATTTTTTTTCTTCTTCCACACCTACACCTTTTATAGTGAAGAGTCTTGTCAACCGCTCGGGCGGTTTTGCTGTCCTTGGTTCACAGACTTTTACATTTCATACTTGTGTGTAATTGCTGGATCGTGTATTCAACTGCTGAGTTGTGCGCTCTGATAACTCTTAGATCGTGGAGGTCGCTGCTTAGGTCGTGTGCTCTGATAACTGCTAGATCGTGGGATCAACTGTAATACACATGTTCACATGGTAATCATCATAATTGTTTTTTTCTTCCTCGTCATTCGTTTGCTGGGAGATTCGTTCTTTGTCTATCAGTATTCTATTGGACGATTTCGCCTCTTCATTTTCCATCCCTTTTCGGCCTTTGATACGTCATTCTTTTTCGTCCCTCCTCGACTCGTTCGTCATAGGGAGATTTTCTCTACTAACATATATTTTAATAAAATTTCAGATTAAACGAAAATAACTGTTCTCATTTATATGTATGTGGGCCCTTAGTGGCTCCGGGGTAATTTTTTTTAAAAACAATTATATATATACACATTATTTATTAATTTTTTGAGTTGTATTTTTTAATATAATATGTAGGCCCAAACCCAAATTAGTTAAAAAAAATTCCAATACACCTTTGAATCAATCTTATTTCTTAAATATATCTAAAATAATTATATTTAATTTGTTTGTATATAGATAATTGACTATTGTTCATTTTAAATCCATTCAATTATGTGTTTTTCCATTTGCAAAAGAATAAAGATTCCATTACATTTAAATAAAAATAAAAATAAAAATAACTATATTTATACTTAGGTTTAATTATTGATCTTCTAATTTATGGATATATTTGTAGTGATTCTTTTACTAAACCACATCGTGTATAGTTGTTATGTGTAAAATATTCACATATTAATATAAATAAAATTATTTTGTATATATTTTGTATATATTTTGTATATTTATAATTTTTCAAAGCACAAATATTGCGTTTTAGCAGGCTTTTAATAATTCTAATTAAAAAGCGATTAAATCTACAATAAATTAACGGAAATTTAGTATATAATATACTACATAAACTTAAAATATATAATTTTAAAAATAAATTTTTACTTAAATTTTTAGGATAAATTGATATTTTTAGAAATTATGAATAAAAATATAATTCTGAAAATTTTGGGTTAATTTATAAGTTTAGAAACTATGTGTTATTTCATAATTTTCAAAAATATAATGATCATCTTATAATTTCAAAAAATATGTATGAATTCATTATATATTATTTTGGTAAGAAAAAATTTAGCCCCCACTGACTGAAATTTCTGAATACGCCACGGTGGGCTATATGGGTGATATTGGGACAGCCGATATAAATAACTAGTTGGGGTTTCCAAATTTAGGCCGAAATTAAAGATCCCAAATTTAAAAAAAAAAAAATTTATCAGTAAATAATCCTAAAATTTATAAATTCCTATAAGACTATAAAATTACGGTGTTGATAGTATAATGTCATTAAACAGAAACTAACATGCAACCTAACAGATCATAACCAGAAAATGAAACCAATCTATACAAACCCTAAAACTTGATATATAAAGAAAACTTGAAATTGTTAAAACGAATCCAAGTCGAGATCTCTCTGTCCTTAAGAACTTATTAGTTTCCATCTTTGCTACTCTACGGATTCAAAATGGCCAATGTTCTCCCAAGATTCCTTGGATACTTATTGTTCAATGAGCACTTCTTAACAATTGTTCGAACTTGGGATATGATGAAACTCTCTCTTAAAAAAACATTGGAAAATTGACTCACAAAATTCGGATTCTATATCTCATTGAGAATGAACATGGAGCCTTCTTTATAAAGCCAATAGAAGGGTGCCTTAAGGGCACCCTTTGGGTTGGGGTGCAACCATCCAAAGGGTTATACCCCTCCCATGCACCCCTCCCATCCAAAAGACATGTCCATCATATTAATATTAGAATAATTTTCAACAATCCCCCATAATTATTCAAATATTCATGCAGATACTTGAGAGAGTTACTGTGAAATAAAACTGCATCGAAATAGGTAGCTTTCGCCTTGAACATTTCCTAATGAATGACAATTGGATTTACTTGGAAAACCAGTGACTCATAATCTTGAACTGTTCTGTCGTTGGTGTAAACAAGACAATCGCCAACACACAGCTTTACTTCGACCATTTCCCGTTCTACGGTTGTGTTCATTTCAGCCCTCAACAACAGTCCTGAATTCATCAAGCACTTTAGGGAAATCAGCCTGTAAAATCACATGGAAGCAGCCTCACTTCTTACTTGAAATATGTGATCTACTATGAAGAGGTAATCTGCCTTTACCATCATTTGGACTCATCTCCTAATATAATGATCATTAAAAGTCTTAGTTTATCCTAACTTTGAAAGACGGCACTCTGCGTCATTATCGGAATAGGAAAGAGTACAAAACTCTTCAGTGCTTGTTTTGAATTGCACAAAGTTTCAGTTTTCCCATTTGAACCTAGATCTTGGGATCTCCAGTCACCTAGGTTGGGTTTCCACATTGAAAATTCTTAATTTATAGGCTTCAAGCCCATTCCCCTCGATGATTTCTCAACTTTCTCTCTAGGTAAACCTTTAGTAAGTGGATCTGCTAGATTTTCCTTCGACTTAACATAATCGATTGATATTATGTCACTTGAGAGCAGTTGACGTATGGTATTATGTCTCCGACGTATGTGCCGAGACTTACCATTATACATTGTATTGTGGGCTCTCCCAATAGCCTATTGGCTATCACAATGTATGCTTATCGCTGACATCAGTTTGGGCCAACTAGGAATATCCTCCAGGAAATTTTGAAGCCATTCCGCTTCTTCCGCTGTTTTGTCTAATGCTATGAACTCTGATTCTATAGTAGACTGGGCAATACATGTTTGCCTCGAGGATTTCCATGACATTATTGCATTATTAAGTGTGAAAACAAATCCACTCGTAGATTTGGAATCCACTGTATCAGATATCCAGTTAGCATCGCTGTATCCCTCTATAACAACATGATATCTCTCATAATGCAGCCCATATTTTGAAGTTTCTCTCAGATACCTCAAAATTCTTACTATGGCTTTCTAGTGATTATGTACTGGATTGCTTGTATATCTGCTAAGCCTTTTCACAGCTTGAGTGATATCAGGTCGTGTGCAATTCGTGAGATACATCATACTTTCGATGATTCTCGAGTACTCTAATTACGATACGCTTAAGCCAGTATTCTTTGATAGATGAAGAGTTAGGTCTACAAGAGTTCTAGCCATATTTAGATCTCCTTTGTTAAATTTCTCAAGTATCTTCTCAATATAATAAGTCTGAGATAATATATATCATTCTGATGTTCTAGAAATCTTAATTCATAGGATCACATCAGCTACTCCTAAATCTTTCTTGGTAGACAGAATCATTTCATGATTACTACCAATTATCAGCATATCTTCTACATAGAGACACATAATGACATATCCTTTTTGATTTGACAACATCTCTTTGTCAAATTTCTTATGCCATTTTTTAGGTGCTTGTTTTAATCCGTACAAGGATTTTACAATTTTGCACACTTTCTGTTCTTTTCCAGGAACATTGAAACCTTCTGGTTGTTTCATATAAATCTCTTCATCTAATTCACCATTCAAGAATGCCGTCTTTACATCCATTTGATACATTTCAACAACAAATATAGCTGCTAGGGCTATGAGCATTCTTATCAATGTGATAAGAGTCACTGGTGAATAGGTGTCAAAGTAATCAAGGCATTTTTTGTCTATAACATTTTATGACAAGTCTTGCATTGTACATATCTATTGATCCATCGGTTTCATCTTCTGTTTGAATATCCATTTGTAACCCAGCGTCTTACAACTTGGAGGAAGATCAACTAACTCCCAAGTATGGTTCTGTAGGATGGAATCAATCTCACTGTTGATATCCAATTTCCACAAAGATGCCTCCGGCAAAGACATTACTTCCTTATAGATTTGAGGCTAATTTTCTAACAAGTATATCCGAAAATCGGGACCAAACGACTTAGACGTTTTAACTCTTTTACTACGTCTAGGTTCGATTGTCTCAATGTTTACACGTTGGTCCAACTCTTGGTCAACCTGATCATTGTTTTTGACAGTATCAATAGCTATTTTGAGAGACTCTGTTCTTTGTCTTTCCTTATAAGGAAATGTCTCTTCAAAAAATGTTGCATTCATTGACTCAATTATCATATCCAATGAATATACAATCAATAATTTTGGGTCATATTCTAACCTTCTTAGGTTTAGGAACCATTACTTTGGCAAGACACTCCCACACTTTTAGGTATTTGTAGGAAGGTGTTGGGGTTTTGGGCGATGGGGCGCAGAGGAGGCGCGGGTCGGGCGAAATCGTATTTTAAAACTTTTTCAAAATACCAAATAAATTATTCAATATCTAATATGAATAATTTGTTCACATTTCTCCTTAACCTATTTATTCAATATCAAATATTGACCTAAATATAGTTGAAACTTCGCGAAACTTTTACGAAAATCATTTTTTTTCGCAAAATGGCCTAAAACGCGTTTTTGACTGAACCGACTACCCGACACTTATGGAAACTTCCCAGGTCAGATCTAATAGTGTCGAGGAAGTTCATGGGCTGCCCGAACAGTGACGAATTCTTTGTTTGGATAACCGTCACCGGGTTGGCTCAAAATCCACCCGGTAATGCCGTTTTTGGCCGTTTTCGCTTATTTCAAGTCGGAAACACTTTCCGGAAATTATGCCAACACCCAAATTACATCCAAAATATTCTAAAGACAATAATTTCATCACAAAATCAGATTTATTTCCAGGTCAAACCATAAAACGAAATTGGGCAATTTTTTCATGCTTTAATCCAAAATTTTCAAGATTAAATCAATTAATCTCTACACCAATTGAAAACCACCACACATGAACAACCCAAGAATAATTCTAGGCTATTTAGAGTGGATCAACAATTCTAGAATAGAAACTTTGTTGTCCAACAATAAATTGAACCCAAATTACAATAATCAAGTTCAATATCTACTCACACATGCATTAAACCTTCCATCCACCATCCAACAACAAAATCCCCAAATTTCCACAAACAGAGAAACCCTAGAACATTTCTAAGTGTTCAAGAAAACATGAAACCAATTTACAGGCTTGGGTTATTGAAGATTACCTCTTAATCTCTTAAAATCCAAGTCTTTTCTTGAATCTTCTTTGTCTTTCTTCCTGATTTCATTAAACCAAAAATTTGGGTATTTATTTTGGAGAGGATTCGGTCATGGATGAGAGGATAATAAGAATAAAAATATTCATTCCCTTAAATACCCTTATTGATCGAATCTAGCATGATTGGGGGCATTTTTGTCCTTTCAATTTTATCAAATAAAAAGCACATTTACACTTTATTTTTAGCCAATCAAAATTGGACAAATAAAGTGTAACCAAATTCATGCCATGTGTTCCAATCATTAGTCACCATGTATCAAATCCATGATGATAATTGGATAAGGTTTGAAAATTTAATTATTTAATTATTTAACATTTAAATAACTAGATAATTAAATAACAACCATATATGTATTTTTATTTACATTAAATAAAAAACACATATATTAATGACATGTGTCAAAAATTCATTTGACAAAAAATTAATGTGTATCTAATCGTATTATGTTTCAAATACAAATACACAATAATTATTAGTGGACAAAATCCCCTAATGTATGTGTTATCGTTTAACCGATTAAACGATCTGAATTAACTCATTTAATCCTGTGAAGTATTATGAATCATCTGTATTATTCATTTTTTGTTGCTCAAGTGCTAAATGATTACACTTCATATTGTGGGACTCTCTAAGTTTAGGTTTATCCGTCACGAAATCCAATTTCATGTCCATAATCCACCCACTCATGGATTATGACGACCACAGATAATCTCGCTAAACTATGCAAGTCGAGGTCATAGCATACGTATAATCCCTCCGTCGCAGGCCATCCGTATTATACCTGGGATATAGATTTGAACGTCAAATCTGTTCAGTATAATACAATCGACTTTCAATTTACGATCTCTAAATAACACTCGAAACTAATTTTTGAAGTTATATCACGGCCATGGATTTACTAGATCGTAAATACGTGCTGGATGTCTATACCCTATCCACATGACTGACAGATCCTATCTTGATACGCACATGATATCATGAGCATCAATCCACACCCAACGAACAGGCGGAGGTCTGATCATGACTAGATCGTTGACATGACTGTCATCAAAGTGTGGGGGATAGCTCATATATCCACAGTGGTATCCAAGTCGAATGACCACTATGCTCGCTCAACTCGAGAAGTTCCTATTGACGTCGGTGTACCATCTATTAGGAAACCTCCAGTGAGTCCTTCAGTGTCTTATCAAATAAATATATACATGTCTATACGAGTCTCCCGAGACTCATGGTTCACTGGGATAAACCATCGGACCAAGTCACGATATACGACATGTACTGGTCTCAATAGATTTTACTAACCGACCCGTGTCAGTAAATCTTGACCAGGAAATTTATTTAAGGATATGCATCTTATAATGCGCTTCCCAATGTCAAATATAAACTACGTTGTAACTACACACTACATTGTAAATCCTATGGTCTTTGTCTAATATACTTGTATCACTGAACCAGATTCAGTTTCGATCTAATCGTAATCAGCTATCTAATCGCAATTAGATCGAATAAGCATATAAAAGACAAGGGTGCTACCGTTAAAATAGTAATATTATGGAAAATTGAATCGCTCGTATTTATGAATTGGACATAAATACGATCTGGATTGACACTCCGAGCACCAACCCTAATAGAAGGTACGTGACCTTTCCACAACTCATATGATGTCTTGTCCAATCTTTTGTAAGGAAGCTTGTTTAGAACGTAGTTCGCGGAAAGTAAGGCTCCCCCCACAAGTTCTGGAGTAAACCAGAGCTTGTCAACATGGCTTTCATCATTTCTTTCAATGTTCGATTTTTGCGCTCAGCAATCTCATTTTGTTGAGGCGAATAAGGAGCAGTGATTTCGTGAAAAATTCCATGATTGGAACAATATTTACCAAATGGTGACACATATTCACCACCTCTATCGCTCCTGATTCTTTGATTTTCTTGCCAAGTTGATTTTCAACTTCGTTCTTATAGTGTATAAAGCTCTCAATAGCTTCATCTTTGCTCCTCAGTAAATACACATAACAGAATCTTGTGCTATCATTGATAAAAGTGACAAAGTACTTTTTACCGTATCTTATTTGCACAATATTCATATCACACACATCCGTGTGTACAAGTGCTAAGGGTTCAGAACTTCGTTCTATGAAATGAAATGATGCTCTATACATTTTTGCTTCAACACATGCCTCACACTTATGTTGGGTATCAATTGTAAATTTATGTATAAAGTCCATGTTAATTAATTACGCATTGTATCATAATTAACATGTCCTAACCTCCCATGCCATACATTTTGTGACTTAATAATATAAGCGGAAGTTGTAGCTTTATTAATAGCATTGTGTCGATCGACAGTCAATACATTGAATTTGAAAAGGCCCACAGTTAGGTATCTTTTTTCCTACATGAACATCATTTTTTGTCAATATAAATTTATCAGAAACAAATACAAGCTTAAAACCAGTCTTGCTAAGGAGAGATCATGAGACCAAGTTCTTCCGAATATCAGGAAAATGCAAAATATTCTTCAATGTAAGCTCCTCCATATGTCATCTTCAGAACCATTGTGCCTTGTCTAACCACTCTTGAGGTAGACGAGTTTCACATTGTCAGATGATCGCCGCCATCGACCTTCTGATACGAGGAAAACATCCTGATATTTGCACAGATATGAAGAGTAGCCCCAGTGTTTACCCACCATTCTCTAGGATTCCCAACCAAATTGGCTTCAGTTATCACTGCTGATAGGTTCATCTCTGATATCTCTTCAGTCAGCTGCTCATCTTCAGTAACATGAGCCTCATTTTTCTTTTTCTTACCCTTGTCCTGAGACTTCTTATTTCTGCATTTCTTTGCCATATGACCGCTCTTTCCACAGTTGTAGCACTTCCCATTGAACTTCTTGTTAGCTTGGGAAGAATCAGTTCCACTGTCTTTTCTCTTCTTGCTACCCTTCACACCCTCGACTATGTTGGATTTAGACTCCATGGTCTTGTAGCTGGCCTTCTCGGACTTCACGTTGTCCTCTTCGATCCTCAGTCGAACTCCAAGGTCTTCAAGGCTCATATGCTTCTTCTTGTGTTTCAGATAGCTTCTGAAGTCCTTCCATGATGGAGGTAACTTTTCAATGATAGTAGCAACTTGAAATGTCTCACAGAGTTTCATCCCTTCATCCAATTTTTCATAAATGATCAATTACAGTTCACCCAACTGAGACATTACTGTTCTTGAATCTACCATCTTGTAGTCCAGGAACCTACCCACGATAAATTTCTTTTGCCCGGTATCCTCAGTTTTGTATTTCTTCTCGATAGATTCCCAGAGAATCTTTGCAGAAGTCATGCCTTGGTACACATTGTACAGGGTATTGTCAAGTCCACCCAAAAGGTAGTTCTTGCACAAGAAGTCGCCAGACAACCATGTCTCTTCTCGCAGTTGCTTGGCTGTTGCTGATTCACCCCCCAAAGGATCCGGAGAATCTTTAAGGTACTTAGCCAACTAGAGAGTTGTCAGATATAACAACATTTTGCTCTGTCACTATTTAAAGTTTGCCCCATCAAACTTTTCCAGCTTTTCTCCATGAGAGACCGGTACTGTGATGTTTTCGCTAGCCATGTGTAATAGGAAAAACCAACAGAGATCAATAAGTCTACAAAAGACAAATTGCACAACGATCAACAAATGATATTGTTCAAGTGATATACCAAGTATCCACTTATTGTTCTATTGGACAGTAGTACCAATAAATACAAGTCCTTGAATTTTCGACTAAGGTTTCTTATGGAAAGTAAATAAAGGAATATTCCCAGAGGACGAGGGGGTCTGGAGTAACCACTTAAATCCCTAACCACTTAGGCTCTTATCGCCTTTTTGACAGAATATCTTTTAAACACTTCCTCAATAGAATCTCTTAGCAATTCAAAACTCAGTATTTCACTTTTAAATTTCACAATATAGTATTCGATATGTGTAGATATATATGTATGTGTCAATCAAGATTGGATGAAATTACTTGTGTATAATTACACTTTAAATTCTCAACCAAGTGTGCAACATACAATTATTTTTCAACTTTATCACTATGTGTATGCTTGTGATAATTGAACACCCTAATAATAACTTAAATCTATACTACCAAGATTATTGTGATTCAGTATATGATTTACTAAGTTAATATTGTGATTAATTAAATTAATCTAATTCTTTTCAATTTAGAAGCAATTCCATGATTTAGTTCGTTGGTATCGTGTTCGTATCTACGTTCGAACAAGACTGTCCAGTGTGTGCACGTTTGTGCTGCGTTCTAGAACGCGTTCGAATGAAGTGTTCCAGAGAGTTCACGTTCGTTTTACGTTCGAGAACGCGTTCGAACGGAATATTTCAGAGAGTTTACGTTCGTGTGGCGTCCGAAAATGCGTTCGAACGAAATATTCCAGAGGGTTTACGTTCGTGTTGCGTTTAGGACGCGTTCGAATGTTTTAAGTTAGAGGGCTTGCGTTCGATTTGCGTTTGAATACGCGTTCGAACGTTCTTAGGCAAATGGCTTGTGTTCGAGTTGCGTTTGAATACGCATTCGAACGTTCTTACGAAAATTCATATTTTTACCTTTGCATTTGTCGAGCGTTCGAACTCCCTACGTATTTTTCATGCACAAACTTTATTTTTCCAGGAAATTTTCTTATCTAAGCATGCAAATTTCTATTTAACAACACTAAAATTAATAAGTTCTTAAGATTGTTGATATTATAGTGTCATTAAACAGAAACTAACATGCAACCAGACATATCATAACCAGAAAATGCAACCAATCTATGCAAAACCCTAAAACTTGATATATAAAGAAAACCTGGAAAATGTGAAAACGTCCTTAAGAACTTATTAGCATCCGTCTCTGGTGCTCTACGGATTTGAAATGGCCAATGTTCTCCCAGGATTTCTTGGATACTTCTTGTTCAATGAGCACTCTTTAACAAGTGTTTTGAAATTGAAATATGGTGGAACTCTCTCTAAAAAAACAATAGAAAATTGACTCATAAAATTCAGATTCTATATCTTCTTGAGAATGAACATGAAACCTTCTTTATAAAGGCAATGGAAGGGTACCATAAAGACACCATTTAAGTTGGGGTATAATTCTCCAAAAAATTATACCCCTCTCATGCACCTCTACCATTCAAAAACATATCAATCTTTTTAGTATTAGAAAAAATTTCTAACATACCATTCATGTGTGACTCGGTCACTCAAATTGGGAGCTGAAAAAGACATTGATTATGGGCGTCTACTTTTTGAAAAGCCGAAAGGTTAAGTGATGAAGGAAGGAGCAGGGAGTCGTGTGCTGAACGTGACGTGACTGATGGTTACCTCTTGTCGGGTATGCATGGTACTCCTTTTATTTTTTATTGACTAATAATTAGCCATCATCATAAGGTTTCATCTTTTTAACCAATTATTAATTTTGTTTACATGGATGTATTATTTGCAAAAATATTTCTTAATTATAATTTTTACATCTCCCCACTGCTACACTGATATTATAATAATATAACTACAGTGAAAATTTATGTATGTATATCATTACTCTTATTATTTGTATTATTGTAAATGAAAAATTGGTGCCTTTTTCGGTTATCAAATAGATTTAGTATTTTCCACACTACATTATATATCAAAAATTAAGTTGAAATTTTGTACATTACTACAAGTTCAAAATTATATTAGGAAAATGACAACCTTAACCCATAATTTGGAGATTTATTATGAAAAAATTATTTTTCATAAAATAATTTTATAATATTTTTTCCAATGACTATATCATTTTACTTTAGTGACTCAACTGTATTTATTTAAGTAAAATTATTTTAAAATATTTCTATGTGATAATTTTTGAAACCATAAGAAAATCTCTGTCACCGTTTACTGTCATTTTATCTATTACTATTTTTGTTTGAATTGGTGATTCCTTTAACATTGGTCCATGAACTGTAATTAATGGTTTTCAAATCATTTTTTTTACTGAAGATGTAAAGAGGAAAATATTATTTGTCTTTGAATGAATTTTATTGAATCATGAAACATGATTTTATACAAGAGATTTCATACAATCACGCTAATCTATTCTAGATAGTCTAAATATAAAAGATAACTAAACTAATATACAATTAATACAATATATTTGAATGGTAAGATATCATTGCTTTTCTTCTCAACACTCCCCCTCAAGTTGGTGAGTGAATGTCCAGAACTCCCAACTTGCGTATCATAGCTGAGAAAGCTACATTTCCCAATGGCTTGGTGAACACATCTGCAAGTTGATCTGTTGAAGCAACATGTTTGGTTACAACTGAACCATCTTATATTTTGTCACGAATAAAATGGCAATCCATCTCTATATGTCTTGTTCTTTCGTGGAAAACTGGCTTGGCAGCTATATGCAAAGCTGCTGTGTTGTCACAATATATTAATGCTGGCTTCAAATGCAATATTCTCAAATCCTTCAATAATGAGCGTAGCCAGGATAATTCACAACATGTACCTGTCATGGCTCTATATTCAGCTTCGGTTGAGGAGAGAGATACAATTTTCTGCCTCTTTGTCCGCCAAGAAATAAGAGAAGATCCTAGAAAAACACAATAACCCGTAGTGGATCTACGAGATATTGGACAACCAGCCCAATCTGAATTAGAAAAAGCTCGCAGAGACAAATCATTCTGATAAGGGAAAAACAAACCTTGTCCTGGACTATTTTTCAAATAACGTAATACACGCAAGGCGGCTTCCATGTGTGGTCTACGTGGTGCATGCATGAATCTGCTTAACACATGGACCGAATAAGTGATATCTGACCGGGTAATAGTCTAATAAATTAGGCGTCCAATAAGTCGCCTATACTGAGACGGAGCTTTAAGCAATTCACCTTAATCCGAGAGATTTATGTTTTGTTCCATGGGAAAGGTTACAGGTTCAACACCCAAAAATCCATCATCTTTTAAAATTTCCAAAGTATATTTTCGTTGTTAGATGGAAATACCTTTCTTTGACCGAGAAACTTCGATGCCCATAAAATACTTCAAATCACCCAAATCTTTAATTCAAAAATGACTATGTAGAAATTGTTTGAGGGCTACTATGGCTTTGGCATCATTACCCGTAATAAGAATGTCATCGACATATATCAACAAAGCTGTAAAAGATTTGCCTTGCAGACATGTGAATAATGAGTAATTGGCCTTGGATTGAACAAAGCCAGCATATTGGATAGCTGTAGAGAACTTGGCAAACCATTGTTGGAAGCTTGCTTTAAGCCATATAATGACTTGTGAAGGCGACACACTAGATTCTCCCACTGTCGTCGAAGACCAGGAGGTGAAGACATATAAATTTCTTCATGAGATTACCATGAAGAAAAGCATTGTTGACATCAAGTTGGTGAAGAGACCAATTCTGAGCAGCTGCAAAAGTCAATAAACAAATATCAGTAATCATTTTAGCAGTGGGAGAAAAAGTATCATGGTAATTTATACCTTCCAGCTGTGTGTAACCTTTTGCAACCAAACGAGCTTTGTAACGCTCAATAGTACCATCCGAGTGCCGTTTGATTTTATAAACCCAACGACAACCAATAGGCTGCTTACCAGGAGGAAGAGAAGTGAGGGACCGAGTGTTGTTGGCTTCTAATGCAGCCAATTCAGATTGCATTGCTTCTTGCCAATGGGAATGGGAAACTGATTGGGCATAAGATGTAGGCTTAATATCTTGACTGATAGCAGCAGTAAAAGAGCAATGTTGCGGTGAGTAACGATGATAAGAGACAAAATTGCAAATGGGATAGCGTGTACCTTTTTGTAGACCTGATGACAAAGACGGAAAATGGTGGGGAGACGTTACTTGGTTGTAGACATAATCACGTAAAGCCATGAGAGGGTGATGAGGTCGGTGGGAACGGCGTAAAATCGATTCGGGAGGAGGACTAGCAGGTGATAGCTGAGTATAAACTGGAGTCGGTGGTAAGGGTTGGTTAACTAGCTGGGAATGATCGGGTATAGAAAGAGGAATCACAGGCTCTGAATTTAAGGAATGGGATGTAAATGACTTATAAGGGATAATAGTTTCATGAAAAATAACATCACAGCTAGTGAAGATTTGGTGGGTGGCAAGGTCATAGAGCTTGTTGATGAGCGGAAAATATATCAATATTTACCGCCCATTTTACTTAATATTTTGTTTAGTTTCTCGGGTTTGATGAACGTTTTGATGTGTTTTAGTTTATTTTGCCGATAAAATAATATTGGGACACAATGAAATCATTTAGGACGAAATTTGGGTCAAATAATAGCAAAAATTGGACTTGACATATTAATTTTGGAGATTGGAAACTTGAAAGAGCGTTTTAACGAAGTGCAGTTTTGGAAATTCCAGTTTTGTCGTATTTTGGGCATAACTTTTTACTCAGATATCGGATTGAGCTGATTCAAGTTCAAGATTAAAGAAGACTCAAAGCTCTACAACTTTAAAAGACAAACTAATTTCGAATTCGGAAGATTTCATGCCCGAAATTGATGAACCATCCAGAAGTGTGTTGTGTGTAATTATTAAAGTCATTTTCAATCATTTTCAAAGCAAAAAAATAAATTAATAAATAAATAATAAAAATTATCAAATCACCACCAAACATGATAAGCAATTAGTGGAGCAATTAATAATGGATTTGGTGGAGCAATTAGTGGAGCAATTAGTGGAGCAATTAATAATGGATTTGGTGGATGATTTGATGGAGGCAAAATTTTGCATATAAATACCAAGCCATTTCATTTGTAAATTCATACTTTCTTCTAAGTAATTCCTTAAGAATACTAAGAAGATTGTATCTTGTTTGTTTATTTACAGCTTTTAGTAATTAATTTCCACTTTCGCAGTTTCTTTTCTTTACTTTTCAGTTTTTACTTTCCGCAATTTACTTTTACGCACAATACTTTTCTTTCTTTAATTTTCAGTTTTTACTTTTCAGTAATGAGGAGGTAACTCCCCTTTACTGGGGTAAAAGGTAAAACTTTTATTACTAATATTTAGATTAATCTCCCTTAATTATAATATATAAACTAGTTAAAACCTGACTTAACGAGGATACCGCCATATTGGTCGGTTGGTAATTATTTAAATTGGTTTTAACCTGACTAAACTGGATACCGCCTGATTGGTCGGTTGGTAATTAATTATTATATTGACTTAATCTGGATACCGCCTATATGGCTGGTTGGTAATTATCATGCAAAGTTAATATATTATATTAAGAGAGATATCTAAAATAGAAGTAATAAAAGTGGATCATTTTACCTCATCATTTTCTTTTATTGTACTTTTACTTTATTTACTTTTCAGCAATTTACTTTCAGCATTTACTTTTCAGCAATTTACTTTCAGCATTTACTTTTCAGTAATTTACTTTCAGCATTTACTTTTCAGCAATTTACTTTCAGCATTTACTTTTCAGCAATTTACTTTCAGCATTTACTTTTCAGTAATTACTTTCAGCATTTACTTTTCAGCATTTAATTTCAGTATTTAATTTCAGCATTTACTTTCCGTCATTTACTTTTCAGCAATTTACTTTTCAGCATTTTACTTTATGTCTTTTATTTTATTTAAGTTTTTACTAGCCCTAGTTATGTATCGTAACTAAGTTAGTTATCCGCGATTGTGATGAATTCTAATATCATCGGTTTATAAGGGGTTATTTTATAGTTTAGGTAATTTAAAGGTTTACTTATTAAGTCTTAAGCTTAATGCGTCTTGTTAATTGGCCACTAATAAGATTGATTTGTAAATCTAAAATAAACTTGACAAATGAATTTTAGGTTTCAGCCTTAGACTTAATAGCCCACGATCTTCCTTGATGATAGATAACCCTTTAATAGATTTCCTTACATGATAGACATATACCTGTCGGGCGGGGGTAGCCATAATTGGAACTTAAACTTAATGAATCCATGTAATTTGGTTGACATAGACATATGGTTCAATTGGGTTATACTTGGTATTTGCGTCTGACCATCGACAGAGGCTTTCGCATAATTTAGTGTTCCAGGTTAGAAAACTGATATATTACACAAAAATGAAATAACTACTTCATCTTTAAAATGATATTGGAAGATTCACAACCCTAGATAGTTTCCTAATATTGAATTTTCTTAAACCTACTTTCACACAATTTTATTTACATATTTTTAAATTCAAAATCATCACCATTTCAAATCAATCAATCAACCTGTTAGATACTAGTAATCATTTGACCTCATAAAATTAATAGATTAGGTATTAATTCCTCGTGGGATCGATACTTTTTATATTATTTGAATGATACGTGCGTTTACGTTATACGCGTGTGATTACGCACCGGTCAAGTTTTTGGCGCCATTGCCGGGGACTTATTTATCTTTCACTATTAGTTTTTTTATACCTTTGTGTCTAATTTATTTTTACCTATTGTTTTTGTTTTCTTGTGTTTCAGGTTCTCAGAAACTACATGAGACGAACCAGAAGCTTTGAACTCCGACCGCTTGACCCAGAAATTGAAAGAACCATCAGACAGTTGAGAAGGGAAATGCGAGAAGGCCAATAAGTTTTAGTCAACATGGAACCTGAACCTTTGGAGGTTGCACCACCAATACCCATTCGAGACAGAACCATTCCGGTGGTCGACGACTTCATTTCCTGTATTGTACTTCCTTCTTTACCAGCAAATGCTTGTGACATCAAAACATGCATCCAGATGATTCAGCAGTCAGTACAGTTTGAGGGAAATGCAACTGAAGATCCTAATGCCTACATCAGCAACTTCCTGGAAGTTTGCGGTACTTTCAACTACAACCGAGCAGCTGAAGAAGCTATGAGACCGTGAGTTTTTCCATATTCCCTGAAAGACAGAGCTAAAGCTTGGCTACATTCGTTACCAGCAGGTTCCATCACAACTTGAAACACTATAGCCACCAAATTTCTTGCAAAGTACTTTCCACCAGCCAGAACTGCAAAGTTGAGGAATGACATCACATCCTTCGTGCAACAAGATTCAGAATCCCTTTGCGAAGCTTGGGAAAGATTCAAAGATTTACTCTGGAAATGTCCTCATCATTAGATCGCAAAGTGGCTACAAGTCCAAACCTTCTACAATGGACTTTCTGGACTAATGAGAACCACAATTGATGCCGCTGCTGGAAGAGCTTTAATGGCAAAAGGAGAAGATCAAGCCTGAGACTTAATTGAGGAAATGGCTAACAACAATTCATTGTGGCCAACAGACAGGAGCATGATTCAAAGAATTGCAAGAATTTATGAAGTTGGAGCAAACACAGCAGTGAATACCAGGCGGGATCAGATATGCAAATGTCTAAAAACACTTAGCACGCAAGTTGTGAAAATCGCTGGAACCACAAGTTCACCATATGGAGGAGGACCATAACCAATTCAACATAAAGAAACGGTGAACTACGTCAACAATTTCAACAGATAGGGGAACAATCCATATTCCAACACCTACAACCCAGGGTGGAGGAATCATCCCAATTTTTCATGGAGCAACAATTCAGGGCAAATGTGTAGGGAAGCGGCCGCGAGTGCGCAGCGGAAAAATTAAAATTATGTGTCGTTTTCCATTTGCCCAAGATATGAAAGGTTTGGTGCAAAGATTTGTGAAGAATTCTTTGGGTTTATATAGTGCTCCAAAGACAACAAAGTTAATTAAGAATCCGATGTGGGATAAAAACTAATTTAATCTTTGCCATTGGATCTTAATTTAGTGGTTTAATGAGATTATAAAACCTTAATAAGAGTTTGGGCCGAATTGGAATTCAAAACAAATTAAAAAAAAATAAAAAATTTACTATTCACGAGTTACTATTCACGTGTTACTATTCACGTGAATAGTAACCTTTTTTTTTTTAATTTTTATTTTTATTTATTCCAATTCCCAGAGTGCCCCTATCGTCATTCACCAACCCTTAAGCCACTATGGAACCTCATAAATGATCTGTTCAATAATTAAACACATTGAACCATTTATGAACAATTCCTACAGCAATCATATATGTTGTTAAATATGTATTGTGCACTGTTAACCATTGATTTCGACTTTGTTGTGTGTGACCTTTTGGGTTCCCCTCAAGTTGGACATGAAATGAATCGTGATAATCTAATCAAACATAAATTATCCTCCGATCAGATGGTCGTTCGATTTCAATGACCAAGGTTGACATCTAGCAACATGCCAAGGCCCCCAAATGAGAAGGAAAGATATATATACTCATTATGTATGCGATTTACATATGATACAGTCTCTCGCCTCACTGTATCCCCACCTATTGACCTAGGGTACGGAAAGTGTCTACCCATATGGTCAAAGGTATAATGTTGATAGTGTCATGAATCGTGCTAACCCAATAATCTCACATGATTCTTCCGCTGTGGCCACAGTCTTAAGCACTGATCACACATATCAACCCGTGATCTGGAATACTACTCTTATAAGAAAATATTATCCGAAAGAGTGGCGATTCTCTGTTGTATCTTTACAAGCTTCATATGTTTCAACAAATGACCCAATCATACCCTTATGACCGGATCTTTTGAACCGGGGAAGGAGAATGTCAAAGTTATTTGATCCACGCATAAGATTGAAAAGACCTTAAGTCTAAGGACTAGTTATATAATCGATACAAGAAAGTTCTCACAGACACATGGGATAAACACTCCATGTGAAAACTTTCGGCGGTAAGTTCGATGGACACGAGCAACTCATGCATCCATATGATACACCATCCATATGATACACCAAGCGGACGGATCTCCGCTAGTAGCCTATGAGATCGGCTACCCCACTTAAGGGCGGATCATATCATCATGCTAGTCTCTCCGCTTTGTGAACGCCCAGATTATTCATAAAACTATGACTATGAACATTTAAGAGTAATGATTCTCATAAGGCGTGGAAGCCATCGTCTTATTACTCCAAGGGCTTTATTACAGTGTTGATGATTCATATAAGTTATGTAAGACACGTATAATAAAGATTGACATTTTATTAATTAATGAAAATATTACAAATACATGTATATATAGCTCATCCACAAGTTGGGTTTAAGGCATATCTCTAACAATCTCCCACTTGCACTATAGCCAACTAGTATGAATTTGGACACCAAACTATCGGGTGTGCCTATCATACTTTTGTTGAGTTAGCCCTTTAGTCAAATAATCTGCAAGATTATGTTCTGTGGGTATTTTCTCTATAATAACTTCTTTTCTCTCAACAATCTCCCTGATGAGATGAAATCGCCTGAGTACATGCTTGGATTTCTGGTGGGACCTTGGTTCATTTGATTGAGCAATGGCGCCCGTGTTGTCACATTACATCGTGATGCAATGAGGGAAGCAGTTCCAGTTCCGTGATGAACTTCTTTATCCATACTGCTTCTTTAGCTGCCTCAGATGCAGTAATATACTCGGCTTCAGTGGTGGAGTCCGCTGTAGTTGACTGCTTTGAGCTTTTCCAACTGACAGCACCGCCATTCAAAGTAAACAAATATCCTGTTTGCGATATGTTGTCATCTCTATCGGTCTGAAAGCTCGCATCACAGTAACCAATGAATTTCATCTCAGAACAGTCTCCGTATGTCAAAAACATATCCTTAGTTCTTCTTAGATACTTGAGGATTGTTTTGACAGCTGTCCAGTGTTGCTCACCAGGATTTTCTGATACCTGCTCGTTATGCTAAGAGCATAAGAGACATCAGGTCTTGTACATAGCATGACGTACATGATCGATTTTATTACTGAAGCATAAGGGATCCTACTCATACTCTCTCTATCTGAAAGAGTATGTGGACATTTCTCCTTAGATAATTTGATTCCATGACAAGTAGGTAAATTACCTCTTTTGGAATCTTCCATTTTGAATATTTTCAAAACTTTATCTATGTACGTAGATTGAGAAAGTCCTAACAACCTCTTAGATCTATCATGGTAGATCTTAATGCCGAGGATGTAGGCTGCTTCTCTCAAATCTTACATGGAGAAATTCTGAGATAACCATTGTTTGGTGGCTTGCATCATGGGAATATAATTCCCGATGATTAATATGTCATCGACATATAATACAAGAAAGACAACAGCACTCCCACTACTTTTCCTGTAAACACAAGGCTCGTCTACATTTTTGATGAAGTCAAATTCTTTGATTGTCTCATCAAATCGTATATTCCAACTTCTGGAGGCTTGCTTGAGTCCATAAATGGATCGTTTAAGCTTGCATACTTTATTATGATCATCTTTAGATGTAAACCCCTCAGGTTGTGTCATATAGACTTCCTTTACGAGGTTCCCATTAAGGAAAGCTGTTTTGACATCCATCTGCCAAATCTCATAATCAAAGTGTGCAGCTAGTGCCAGAAAAATTCGAATGGACTTTATCATTGCAACAGGCGAGAAGGTTTCCTCATAGTCAATTCCTTGGATTTTTCTATAACCTTTCGCCACCGACCTAGCCTTATAGGTTTGGATGTTGCCTTCTGCATCAGTTTTACGCTTGTAAATCCACTTGCAGCCTATGGGTTTTATCCCTTCAGGTGCATCTACCAAGTCCAAGACTTGGTTCTGATACATAGAGTTTATTTCGGATTTCATGGCCTCAAGCCACTTGACTGAATCAATGTCACGTATTGCTTCGTCATAACTGGTGGGATCGTCATTATCAATGACCTGATCATATTCCTCATCAATATGGAAAACATATCTTTCAGGCTCATGTCTTTCCCTACCAGACCTTCTGAGTTAATAACCTTGTGGTTGTTCCGTCGCTGCCATTTTGAGGGGCCTGGGTTTAGTTCTATGTTAGTTTTGTTTTCTTCTCGTACCTCATCGAGGTCAAGTCTACTCCCACTATATTTCTTGAGAAGGAATTCATTCTCTAAAAATTTAGTATTTCGTGAGACAAATGTTCTTTGTTCATTGGGACGTAGAACACGTATGCTCTTGAGTTCAAGGCATATCCTACAAACTTACATTTAACTGCCCTATCATCCAATTTGTTAGTTTGTGTGAGCTTGACATATGCGTCACATCCCCAAACTCTTAGATAACTAAGACTAGGACGTTTCCAGACCATAACTTATATGGTGTTTGACTAACAGTCTTGGAAGGAACTTGATTTAGTAGTAGTGTTGCAGTTTCTAAAGCAAGACCCCAAAATGAAAGAGGTAGATCCGTGTCTGGCATCATTGATCGACCCATCTAATAATGTATGATTTCTCCTTTCGGAGACCTCATTATGCTGTGGAGTTCCCGGAGGAGTCCACTGGGAAACAATGTCATTTTCTCTCAAGTAATCTTGAAATTCATTGCTTAAGTATTCACCACCTCGGTCAGAACTTAGTGACTTAATACTTTTATTAAGCTGTTTTTCTACTTCAGCTTTGAAGTCTTTGAATTTCTCAAAGGCTTCAGATTTATACTGCATAAGGTACACATACCCATATCGCGAGTGATCATCGATAAAGGTAATGAAGTAGGAGAATCCACCTCTAGCGGTGACTGACATTGGTCCGCATACATCAGAGTGTATGAGTTCTAATGTCTCCGCTACACGCTGTCATTTACCCTTGAAAGGTAATTTGGTCATTTTACCAAGTAAACAAGACTCACAAGTTCCATAAGGTTTATATTTGAAGGGTTTGAAATACCCATCCTTATGTAGCTTAGTTAATCTTGTTTCATTGATATGACATAAGCGACTGTGCCATAGAAGTGATTCATTGAGATTATTCGAGTTAACGTTGTATATATTAGAGGTTGAACATTCTTTGTTAGTTTGTAAGACATAGATACCATTATTCAAAATACCATCTCCATATTTTATTTCATTGAAATAAATAGAATATGCATTACAACTTATTAGGCATGAAAAGCCTTTTATGTAAAGAAGAAATTGAAATGATGTTCTTTACTAGAGAAAGTACATAAACACAATCTTCTAAGTCTAAAACTAAACCATTTGACAAAACTAATGAATAAGTCCCCACGCACAATGCAGCCAGTTTTGCTCCATTACCCATGCGTAAGTCAACCTCCCCATGATGAAGTCTCCTACTATTTCTCAGGCCCTGCACAGTGTTACACAAGTGAGTCCCACAACCAGTATCAAGCACCCAAGTAGAAGGTTCAGAGTTTTGAGAATATAGTTCAATCATATACAACATACCTGAAGCATTGGGCTTCTTGGGCTTCCCTAGCTTCCTTTGCTTTCAAGGATCTGCAGTCTTTCTTCCAATGACCCTTCTTTCCACAAAAGAAACATTTTCCCCTTCCATTTTTTCTTCTCCACCTTACCATTGGGCTTTAGGTGATCTGGAGCCTTGGCCTTGCCCTTATTTTTCTTTGGGCCTCATGGCTTCAGGTCCGTACCCGTAAGCATGATGGAGGTTTTAAGCTCCGGTTTCAAGTCCTTCTCTGCTTGCTTTATCAGATTATGCAATTCTGCTAAAGTAACTTCTTTATTAGACAGATGAAACTGCATAATAAAGTTAGAGAATTCTTTTGGTAAGGACTGAAGAATTAGATCCTGACATATCTCATGATCCATGATGAACCCGAGGTTGGCCAATTTTTCAATGTGGCCAATCATCTTAAGCACATGTCCACTAACAGATCCTTCATTATACCTTGTTTGGAATAAGGCACATGACACTTGGAATCTCACGGTATGAACGGAAGTTTCATACAACTCCTTCAAGTGAAAGATGATGGTTTGAGCATCCATATCTTCGTGAGCTTTCTGAAGTTCGTCCGACATAGAGCCAAGCATTATGCAAATTGCTTGCTCATCATCATCGATGTGTTTCTTCCAAGCATCGAATGTATTTTGGTCAGCATCTTCTGCGGGTTCAGGGGTAAATGATCTTTCAAGAACATAGAAAATATTTTCTTGTCGTAAGATAATTTTAAGGTTTCTAAACCAGTCATTGTAGTTGTCCCCTTTGAGCTTATGCTCATCAAGGATGGAACGAAGTGATACTCTGTTTGCCATTTGAATGTTTGTGAAATATTTTAACCCACCTGTTAAGAGAGAATGTTAAAATTAGGAATATGTTTTCATTAATGTTTCATAATAACATGGGCTTTTAAGATTATGAATTTGCTCCCACTCAATTGTTTTAAAATTTTAAGCAAATCGCATCAACCCCAATATGATGGATTTCTTGTGGGCAAGGGTCCCATTATCATCATTTCATAACTCCGACTAGGGCCGGTCGTTATAAAATACGATAATTAGGTAGGTTCCCAACCAATTTATAATATAAATCACAATTCCTTGATCATTGGGTTGGGCAATCAAACATGCCATAACTTATGCTAGTCCTTGTGGACACCCAATCTTTGCCACTAAGTTATAAGACCACACTTAAGGGTCGCTGCGTCTTATGACTCAAAAAAAAAAAATCAAACCATTGTCAATAATATGATTTAGGGACAAATTGGTATTGGTCAGTCTGGTAAAGCCAAGTCCTGCCAATACGGTTTAAGCCTTATGGGTCTATACTTTACAATGGGAGGCAAATTTTAGACTTAAATTATTATTGAGGATTTTAGCAAGTTTAAGTGAATAACTGTCAAATGGATTCCTCCATTGAAAATTCCCCAGAGGGAGGGTGGAGCGAACTCTCTTAAATACCCTTATCTCTTAGGCTCTTATCGCCTTGGTGACAGGAATAAACAATAGATCCTCCAAATTAGTCCAACACTTTAAATATGCTTTAAGGTAAACTTTGAGTAAATGATTATCTAATTGTCTTCACAACTTTTCCTTTTGGCTATAAAAAGGTAGTGAGTGAAGGAAGACACCAAATCATTATCTAACTCTAGTAATACATTTGGTTAAATTAACTTTAGTTTGGAAAGTATTATTAATGCCTTGGTCCCACCCCACTTGTATCTTTTATAATGTCTTTTATTATAAACAAGTGATTTATATTTATTAGCCTTAAATGTAATAAATCTCTAAGTTCATCACAGAATAATTACTTAGCTAAGGGATAAGCAATACACTCTCTATTCCTTAGAAAGTCTCTAAATGCTTGCACCCTAAAATAATCATGCCAATTCTAATCATATATAGAATCATCAAGCATATGAGTTTTAATATGTTGGAATTATTTTAAGCATTAAATAACTTTGATTAATATTTAATTATGATATAGCATTTTATTTTATTCAAATAATTTTACTATTCACATTTTTTTGCAGACGCGTGGACTTTAAATGAAATTTCACAATTAAAATCTTAACCAAATCATGCAAAACTTGTGCCTACAATTAATTTCAGGGTGTTAGCTTTCCAACGAGCTTTTAAACACCCAATTTCGAGTTCAAATGAGTGAGAACTAATCAAAACAAAAACGGCGCGCTGATACCACTGTTGGGAAGCGGCCGCGAGTGCGCAGGGGAAAAATTAAAATTATGTGCCGCTTTCCCTTTACTCAAGATATGAAAGGTTTGGTCCAAAGATTTGTGAAGAATTCTTTGGGTTTATATAGTGCTCCAAAGACAACAAAGTTAATTAAGAATCTGATGTGAGATAAAAACTAATTTAATCTTAGCCATTGGATCTTAATATAGTGGTTTAATGAGATTATAAAACCTAATAAGAGTTTGGGCCGAATTGGAATTCAAAAAAAAAAAAAATAACAAAAAAAATAACAAAATTTACTATTCATGAGTTACTATTCACGCATTTCTATTCATGTGAATAGTAACCCTTTTTTTTTAAATTTTTTTTATTCCAATTCCCAAAGTGCCTCTATCGTCATTCACCAACCCTTAAGCTACAATGGAACCTCATAAATGATCTGTTCAATAATTAAACACATTGAACCATTTATGAACAATTCCTATAACAATCATAAATGTTGTTAAATATGTATTGTGCACTGTTAACCATTGATTTCGACTTTGTTATGTGTGACCTTTTGGGTTCCCCTCAAGTTGGACATGAAATGAATCGTGATAATCTAATCGAACATAAATTATCCTTCGATCAGATAGTCGTTCGATTTCAATGACCAAGGTTGACATCTAGCAACATGCCAAGGCCCCCAAATGAGAAGGAAAGATATATATACCCAAATGAGAAGGAAGGAATCCACATGATTCTTCCGATGTGGCCACATTCTTAAGCACTGATCATACATATCAACCCGCGAACTGGAATACTACTCTTATAAGAAAATATTATCCGAAAGAGTGGCGATTCTCTGTTGTATCTTTACAAGCTTCATGTGTTTCAACAAATGACCCAATCATACCCTTATGACCGGATCTTTTGAACCGAGGAAAGAGAATGTCAAAGTTATTTGATCCAAACATAAGATTGTAAAGACCTCAAGTCTAAGGACTAGTCATATAATCGATACAAGAAAGTTCTCACAGACACATGGGATAAACACTCCATATGAAAACTTTCGGCGGTCAGTTCGATGGACACGAGCAACTCATGCATCCATGTGATACACCAAGCAGACGGATCTCCGCTAGTAGCTTATGAGATCGGCTACCCCACTTAAGGGCGGATCATATCATCATACTAGTCTCTCCGCTTTGTGAACGCCCAGATTATTCACAAAACTATGACTATGAACATTTAAGAGTAATGTTTCTCATAAGGCGTGGAAGCCATCGTCTTATTACTCCAAGGGCTTTATTACAGTGTTGATGATTCATATAAGTTATGTAAGACACGTATAATAAAGATTTCCATTTTATTAATTAATGAAAATATTATAAATACATGTATATATAGCCCATCCACAAGTTGGGTATAGGGCATATCTCTAACAAAATGAACAACCCACCACCCAGATTCCAGCAGCAAAACAAATGCCAGAAGCATGCAAATGAACCATGAATAATAGAAGTGCTGGCCCAGTTGAAGAAGCAAGAAGCAAAATACGATGCTTTAGCAGCTATGGATCAAAATCAAGTAGTATTGAATGAAAGCCATTCAGCCTCTATTAAAGCACTGGAAAATCAAATGGGACAACTGGCCAATGCTCAGAGTTACAGACCGCCAGGTACCCTTCATAGCAACACAGAACCAAATCCAAGGAACATGTGAAAGGTGCAATGTCATGCCATCATGTTAAAAAGCGGTACTGAAATCAACAAAGATATTGGAGCCAAAACAACTACTAAGGAAGTTCCAAAAGAAACAAAGCAACAGATGGAGGAAAAAGAAGCAAAGGAAACAGAACAGATCACTCCACCTCCACCTTTTCCTCAGTGTCTTCAGAAGAATAAAATGGACAAGCAGTTTGCTCGATTCTTGGAGGTGTTAAAAAAGTTGCATATCAATAATCCATTTGCAGAAGCATTGGAACAAATGCCCAGCTATGTCAAATTCATGAAAGACATTCTTTCACGAAAACATAGATTGGGAGACTACGAGACAGTAGCATTGATGGAAGAATGTAGTGCCATCATTCAGAGGAAACTTCCCCCGAAGTTGAAAGATCCTGGCAGTTTCACCATTCCATACATCATAGGAGAACATAACTTTGGTAAGACTTTATGTGATTTAGGTGCAACTGTTAACTTGATGCCTTTTTCTATTTTCAGGAAACTGCAGATTGGAGAAACAATGCGCACTTCAGTCTCTCTACAACTTGCTGATAGAACGCTCGTATTTCCAAGAGGCGTAGTTGAGGATGTGCTGGTCAAGGTTGACAAATTCATTTTCATAACAGATTTTATTGTCATTGATATGGAGGAAGACGAAGACGTGCCGATCATTCTCAGGAGACCATTCTTGGCTACAGGTCGAACCATTATTGATGTACAAAAAGGAGAATTAACCATGAGGATACATGACCAAAAAGTAACATTCAATGTTTTCAAGACCATGAATTTCCCGGATGATGAAAAGAATGAAGAATGTTTCAGACTTGATGTGATACACAGTACCATTCAGAACTCCAATGTAATGCAAAGTTCTATTGACAAACTTAAAATATGTCAATTGCCTATGGAGCCTGAAGATAAAGCGTCTTTTGCACTGAAAAAGCCAATTCTTGCACTACAAGCAACAGAAGAGAAAAAGTTCCACCAGCTCAACGAATTGGAGGAATTTCACAATCAGCCTTTTGAGGATGCCAAATTGTACAAAGAAAAGGCCAAGAAGAGAGAGGATGAGAAGTTAGTGCGCATACAACTGGAACCAGGGCAGAAGGTACTATTAAACAAATCAAGGGTGAAATTCTTCCCATGGAAGCCAAAATCACGGTGCTCAGGTCCATTTTTGATCACCAAGGTTTTACCAGACAGAGCCGTTGAGATATATGATCCCGACTCCAACAAAACATTCAAGGTTAAAAACAAGTGTGTCAAGCACTACTGGGAGAATCATTTGAGCGACAAAAAGAAAGTGTCACACTTTCAGATCCAGCCTAACGTTCGAGAAGTCACGTCTAGCTGACGATTTTAAACTTAGCACTAGCAGGGAGGCAACCTATGCAATTTGTGTATATATTGTGATTTGGTGTGATTTAATTTTGTGTTTAGTTTTTGGAGATTAAGACATTTCACGATGGAAGAAGTTCTCGCAAATCTTCACAAGCAATTTCCTTCTCTCCCTCAAAACTCTCTGATGAAAGTCTACAAAGCTCGCTTGGAACGGATGAGATTACTAACGATCCATGGTGTTCCTAATGATATTCGTTAGGTAATTGAAGCACGGGTCCGATTGCTAGGTCAGTCTTCTGACTCTTTTATTTCACATCTGCCTGGTTTTGGAAGAAGCACCTATGCAAAGAAACGTAGAGCTAAATAAATGGGTGTTTGTTATAAATGTGCACGCTGGAATTGCAATACTCGTTGTCGTTCTTTAGGAATGGTGTCTGATAATCGCGAAGCCAAAATTAAATTCATTAGGGATGGCTTGAGTAAGGAGTCTGTAGATGATATATCTTCAACTCTTGAGACGCATCCTAGTGGATATGTTCATATAGCCATCCGCAAATTACATAAACAATTCCAAAAAGAAAGACAACAGTCAAGTCTCGGGAATCTGACTAAAAAAGATCGTGTTTGCCAATTTATAAGAAAATTGGATGGGAAGCTTGTCCCTGACGCATAGACGTCAATCAAGCCGCTACATTTCTTGTACATATTATATCACTTTATCTTTTCCTAATAATTGTGATTTATTTTGTTGTTTTCTTTTATTTTCTCCGACAGGATCCAGACCTTTTTGACTATCACGATTTATTTTACTGTTAACTAATAATTATCATTTGGCAGGTACTAGTGCTATTATTTTACTCACCCTTTTCAGGTGTTATAAATTCAACTCATCATTGCACTTTTGAAGACATCCAGAGTAAAACATGGAAGCCACTTCAAGAAGACGAGTTGAAAACATCTGTGTGTTTTGCGGTACTAGTGTTGGTGTTAAGCCACAATACGTAGAGGCACCACAAGAATTGGGTCGAGTCTTAACTGCAAGAAATATGCATTTAGTATATGGCGGAGGCAATCTTGGACTTATGGGGATCGTTTCAAAAGCTGTACAGGAAGGAGACAGTCATATTTTGGGAATCATCCCAAAACCCTTGGCAGAAGAAAATCTTATTGGACCATCAAACAGAGAGGAACTGATCGTGCCAGGTATATCTGAACGACTGGTAGAAATGATTAACCGTGCTGATTCTTTTATTGCTTTACCAGGTGGCTTGGGTACATTTGAGGAAATTTTTACAGTATTATCTTGGGCAAACCTGAACATACACCAGAAACCGCTTGGACTGTACAACGTTGAAGGATTTTATGATTTTCTTTGTGTGTTTCTTGATGATGCCCGAAGAAATGAGTTCGTGAAAAAACCTATGAAAGAACTTCTCTTTACTGCCAGAACTGCTCCGGATCTAATTGACCAAATCTTGGCCTATGAACCACAAATTGACCATATCATTTCAAAGATAAATTGGTCCGATGACGATTGTGGTAAGAGGCATCTGATTAATCTAGATCTTAACCTTTAACCTTTTGTGTAGCGTTTCAGTTAACCAGGTACTATCTTCTAAACTCTTCTTCTATTGTTTAAGATATTGGGGACAATGTCTCATTTAGGTTTGGGGGAGGAAATTAGTTGATTAGTATCTTGTTTTTAGTTGTGTGTTGTTTTTATATTTAGGCCAAAATTTTTCGAAAAATACAAAAAAATTGAAATTTTTTCAAAAATTATAAAAATATTTTGCGTTTTTGTTTTTATTTTGACTAAAAATGTGAAATTGGTAAGAGATAGCTGAGTAAGGAATTTCCACTCTTGAGACGTATCTCAAACCTATTTCGGAACAAGTTAATTTTTGTTTATTTCATTTTAAATTATTTAATTTTTGAATTCTCCATAAAATTGACTAAAACATATCTTCATATGCCTAGTTAGCAGGTATTATCAACATGTATGGTAACATACGAACATGAGCTATAATTGAAAAGTTTGTAATATTCAGTGCTCTAGTTTAATTGGAGGAATCATCTATGAAAAACATTGGAGTAAAAAAAAATCAAAAATCAAAGAAAAAAATCAGAAAAACCAGAAAAATTATTCCATTGCTGTAAAAAGATGTGAATTCTGATAAAACTTTAGGACATAAATATTACTCTCTTATCAACTGCACTTGTGACTGTTGTGGGCAAAAATGAGTTGATTAATATTTTATCGACTGTGTATATGGAGAATGGTAAAAATAATTGGAGAATTTACTTATTCGGTAATTTAGAATGAAACAAAACAACTATTGACTTGGATTAGATGTTTCATCTGTTTAGTCACTAACTTCTTTATTCTATTTTCTCTTGGATTTTTGCTTTTGTGTGCATTAGTTTTATTATCTTTTTATTTTTTAAAAAATTTTATGGGTATCGTTGCTGTAAGCCCTCACGAGACTATAACTCGTCCACTAGGGACACCTAGGGGTTTAAAGGCTTGTTGCATATGCTAAATGCAACCGTGATCCCTACGAAAGTGGCTTAGTTTAATTTTAATTGTTTCTTGTATTTTATTTTGTTATTTTGCTCGAGAACTAGCAAAATGTTAGGTTTGGGGGTGTGATGAGTGGAAAATATATCAATATTTACCGCCTCTTTTACTTAATATTTTGTTTAGTTTCTCGGGTTTGATGAATGTTTTGATGTGTTTTAGTTTATTTTGCAGATAAAATAATATTGGGATACAATGAAATCATTTAGGACGAAATGTGGGTCAAATAAGAGCAAAAATTGGACTTGACATATTAATTTTGGAGATTGGAAACTTGAAAGGGCGTTTTAACGAAGTGCAGTTTGGAAATTCCAGTTTTGTGCATCTGTCGTATTTTGGGCTTAACGTTTTACTCCGATATCGGATTGAGCTGATTCAAGTTCCAGATTAAAGACGACTCAAAGATATACAACTTTGAAAGACAAAATAAGTTCTAATTCTGAGGATTTCATGCCCGAAATTGATGAACCATCCAGAAGTGTGTTGTGTGTAATTATTAAAGTCATTTTCAATCATTTTCAAAGCAAAAAAATAAATTAATAAATAAATAATAAAAATTATAAAATCACCACCAAACATGATAAGTAATTAGTGGAGCAATTAATAATGGATTTGGTGGAGCAATTAGTGGAGTATATAGTGGAGCAATTAATAATGGATTTGGTGGAAGATTTGATGGAGGCAAAATTTTGCATATAAATACCAAGCCATTTCATTTGTAAATTCATACTTTCTTCTAAGGAATTCCTTAAGAATACTAAGAAGATTGTATTTTGTTTGTTTATTTATAGCTTTCAGTAATTAATTTCCATTTTCGCAGTTTCTTTTCTTTACGTTTCATTTTTTACTTTCCGCAATTTACTTTTACGCACAATACTTTTCTTTCTTTAATTTTCAGTTTTTACTTTTCAGTAATGAGGAGGTAACTCCCATTTGCTGGGGTAAAAGGTAAAACTTTTATTACTAATATTTAAATTAATCTCCCTTAATTATAATATATAAACTAGTTAAAACCTGACTTAACGAGGATACCGCCATATTGGTCGGTTGATAATTATTTAAATTGGTTTTAACCTGACTAAACGGGATACCGTCTGATTGGTCGGTTGGTAATTAATTATTAATTTGACTTAATCTGGATACCGCCTATATGGCTGGTTGGTAATTATCATGCAAAGTTAATATATTATATCAAGGGAAATATCTAAAATAGAAGTAATAAAAGTGGATCATTTTACCTCATCATTTTCTTTTATTGTACTTTTACTTTATTTACTTTTCAGCAATTTACTTTCAGCTTTTACTTTTCAGCAATTTACTTTCAATATTTACTTTTCAGTACTTTACTTTCAGCATTTACTTTTCAGCATTTAATTTTCAGTATTTAATTTCAGCATTTACTTTCCGTCATTTACTTTTTAGTAATTTACTTTTCAGCATTTTTCTTTATGTCTTTTATTTTATTTAAGTTTTTACTAGCCCTAGTTATGTGTCGTAACTAAGTTAGTTATCTGCGGTTGTGATGAATTCTAATATCACCGGTTTATAAGGGGTTATTTTATAGTTTGGGTAATTTAAAGGTTTACTTATTAAGTCTTAAGCTTAATGCGTCTTGTTAATTGGCCATTAATAAGATTGATCTGGTAAATCTAAAATAAACTTGACAAAGGAATTTTAGGTTTCAGCCTTAGACTTAATAGCCCACAATCTTCCTTGAGGATATATAATCCTTTAATAGATTTCTTTACAGGATAGACATATACCTGTCGGGCGGGGGTAGCCATAATTGGAACTTAAACTTAATGAATCCAGGTAATTTGGTTGACATAGACATATGGTTCAATTGAGTTATACTGGGTATTTGCGTCTGACCATCGACAGAGGCTTTCGCATAATTTAGTGTTCCAGGTTAGTAAACCGATATATTACACAAACATGAAATAACCACTTCATCTTTTAAAAGATATTAGAAAGATTCACAACCCTAGATAGTTTCCTAAATATTTAATTTTCTTAAACCTACTTTCGTATAATTTTATTCACTTGTTTTTAAATTCAAAATCATCACCATTTCAAATCAAGCAATCAACCTGTTAGATACTAGTAATCATTCGACCTCATAAAATTAATAGATTAGGTATTAAGTCCTCGTGGGATCGATACTTTTTATACTACTTGAACGATACGTGCGCTTGCGTTATACGCGTGTGATTACGCACCGGTCACTTGTAAGCTTTTTGACCAACTGGATAGCCAAGAAAAACACATTGTTTGGCTCGAGGAGTAAATTTAGGGGGGACGTGCACATTAGTGGCATAGGCAAGACACCCAAAAACGCGGATATGAGAATAAGAAGGAAGTTTTCCATAAAGTCGTTCAAAAGGAGTTTAGCGGGAAAAGAGTGGTGTGGGCAAACGATTAATTATATGAACATCAGTAGAAACATATTCTGCCCAAAAATATAAAGGAAGGTGGGCTTGAAAACGAATAGCTCTAGCGGACTCAAGAATATGGCGGTGTTTGCGTTCTACAACCCCATTTTGTTGAGGGATATAGACACAAGAATGTTGGTAAGTGGTCTCTTTATGTTTAAAAAATTCCCGCATAGAGAAGAATTCTCCACCATTATCAACTCGAATATTGGCTATAGATACATGGAATTGTGTTTGGACAAATGAAAAAATTGACAAGTAAATGTTGTGTTTCACTTTTGTGATGCATAAAAAATACCCATGTGAATCTAGAATAATCATCCACAATAGTCAAAAAATATTTCGCATCGAAAATAGAAGCAATTTTATAGGGGCCCCAAATGTTACAATGAATTAATTCAAAAGGTCTAATAGAAGAAATTAAACTAATAGAAAATGGAAGCCGACTTTGTTTTGCAAGTGCACAAACATCACAAGCATTATTAGACTGGAAAGAGAATTTTAACAAATCTTTTGCCATAAAATCTAATCTAGAGGAAGACAAATGCCCCAAACGGCGATGTCACAAAACAGTGGAGGAGGTGACCTGAGAACTGGGTGAACTGCAAGAAGTGGTTTGCTGCGGATGTAATTGGAGGTTTTGGTTTCTCTGATGTTAATGCAACCAAGTAATAAAGTTCGTCTCGTTGTTCACCCAAACCAATCGTCGTCCTCGTCGTCAAGTCCTGCAAAATACACCAATGAGGAAAAAAGGTTACTGAACAATTGAGATCTTTGGTAATTCGACTCACATACATTAAATCCACCTTAAAAGATGGCACACCAAGTACATTTTGTAAAGTAACAGCAGAATTCAAAGGTAAATTCCCAATGGATGTAATCGGAGCCTGTTCACCACTTGGCATAGCAACTGGTGGAAAAAAAGTGTTCTTATTGCTGTTGACAAGCAAAGTTGGAGATGAAGTAATGTGGTCTGTTGCACCACTGTCAATAATTAATCGATGGAGGCGCAACAATATTTGTAACAAACCTGCGGCAGCAACATTAGCTTTAGGATTGGTGGATTGTGTTGTCCATTTACCCTGCATGATAGATAAGATTTGCTGGATTTGTAAATCAGAGAGCCCATTTGGCATTGATGGCACTTCCTGCATTACAGGACTTTCCTTGACATTGTTGGCGGAAGATTGGTGGCTAGTGCTGCGCTTGAAATGAATGCTTCCTTGATTAGACTTATTTTGTGCATGTTTAGGGTGTTCTGGTGGGTACCCATTCAGCTTCCAGCATGTTTCTCGTACATGATGGTCACGATCACAATAAGAGCCATGCAAATGTTTTCGATTAAATGGAGTGGAACGAGAAGAAGAACCTTGTCCATGTCGAACAGCTAGAGCCATGAATTCAGCCCTTCGAACAACCTGGCTCTGATACCATGTAAAGAAGGAAAATATTATTTGTCTTTGAATAAATTTTATTGAATCAGGAAACATGATTTTATACAAGAGATTTCCTACAATCACGCTAATATATTCTAGGTAGTCTAAATATAAAAGGCAACTAAACTGATATACAACTAATACAATATATTTGAATGATAAGATATCATTGCTTTTCTTCTCAACAAAGATCCGAATTCGAATCCCAAAAAAATTTTCTTTCGTCATGGCAGCCGCCCTCCCTTACTAGTGGCCGGCCAAAAAAAATCTACTGGAAGATGCATTTTGTTTTTAATATTGGAGAATCAATGGACGTGTCCCCCCTTTTGCATTTATAATGATTTAAAGTAAGGATTTGGTTTTGGCGATCATATGACATCTTATACTTTATAATATTTTTAAAAGAAAATTGAAATATGAAAGATTGCATATTTGATTCACATTAACTATCAAATTATAAGGTAGCATTCTATATTGTAAATATTGAATGGGAAATTGGTATATATATGCCAGTAACATCTCATATTATTGGATCAAGTATGAGATAGTGTTTATAAATAGTCATTCTTAATTTAGGTATATATGGACCCTTTAGGACAAAACGAATTATTTCATACCACAAATAAAATTCTTAAACTAACCAAATCACATTGAATTTCTAAAAAGTATAATATCATATTAGTGGAACAATATCATTACGTACCGATAATAAATCGAATATATTTTTCGTTGATACACACATGAAACTCAAACTTTTTCCAACAATTTCCACCGAAGTATTGGATTGTTCCAAACTTCCATCATATAACAATTGAAAATGATATGGATCATATAAATGACACAGATCCAACTACACATGCTTACGTGGTTAGATCTGTGTCGTTGAGAGAGAGAAATACTCAAATTTAATGATACAAATATTTGTCTATATAACAATTTGAAACTCCATTCTTTTAAGAAATTTACTTCTCCCCCTCCCCTGACACGCCCCACCTCTGTCCTCTTCCCCAAATTACAAAATTCTCCATTTCTTTAACAAATAATACCCTTTACTCCATATACACACACATTTAATTTTTATAATAACATATATATTTATTTCATTTTATTAATTAATTAATTAATTTTTTTATTTTTGTTAAATTTATATTTTTTGTTCTTTATATATCTAGAGGTGGCTACGGTTCGGTTCCAAAAGCATAGAACCGAACCGAACCAAAACGAAACCGAAAAATTCAGTTCGGTTCCTTATTTTTTAAGAGAAAAATAAAAAATTTGGTTTGGGTTGGTTCGGTTATGGTTCGGAATCGGAACAGATTCAAACCTTAAGGTTACAGTTCCAAATTATCTGGAATCGTAATCGCCATCCGGTTCGGTTCTGGTTCGGTTTCGGTTCCGAATCGGAACCGTGGCCGGGTCTATATATATCTATTCTTTTTTATTTGTTTAATAAATATTACAAATTTCTTATTTATTGTTATTTATTTTGTGTTCATTTATTTGTTTGATTCTTTATTAATTTATTTAACACTACTTTTATTATACATAAGTAGTGTTAAATAAATTAAAAAAGAATCAAAAAAATTAAATAAATAAATGAACACAAAATAAATAACAATAAAGATGAAATTTGTAATATTTATTAAATAAATTAAAAATAATAGATATATAAAGAGTAAAAATAAATAAATTTAACAAAAAAATTAATTTATAAAATAAATATATTTAATTAATAAAATAATAAAATAAATTTTTAACAAAATACATGTAAATATTTATTTTGGGAAATTATTTAAAGAAAATGGATATTTTTATAATTTCATAGAGGGACAATGAGAGAGAATATGTAGAGGAGGGGAGAAAAGCACAACATTTTTTTAGGAATTCATTTAAGAAAAATGTTAAGACAAAAAATTATTCTTTTTTTGAAGTGAATTCTTATCGAGTGCTTCATTTCCCTTGAAACAATGGTTGTATTTGATCGATGTGTTATTTACATTTCCTCGTGCATTGTGACAATTAAATGATCTGACAACACGTGTCGCTTAAGAATGAATTGGTATCACCAAGAAAGTGAGTTGTCTTTGTTAAGGCTACTAGAAAAAGTGATAGGCCACTTAACTTTTAGTCATATTGTTGATGCATTTATTGGTCACGTGTTCATGGCTCATTAACAAGACGCCACGTTTCAAAAGGACGTAAAGATCCTAAAAACTAGGACACCGGTTGCTGCTTGACTGACATTTGAAGGGGACTGCCCTCCATTCAAATGGCACCCCGAGCTCTCATAATTAACGGATCCCACCTAGAGAACCAAACACTTCAACAATCAGACCCCACCCTCTTTATTCTTCAAAAGTTCAAAATTTCATTTTAAAATCTGCTGAAATTCTTATTGTTATTAATTTTTTTTTTTTAGTGTTTTTAAAAGCGATTATTGAGTTGGAGATTTAAAAGATTCGAAGATTATTGATTCCATCAATTAAATCATTCCGTCTTTATAAATAATTTTAATTAATTCTAAATTTTAAATTCTAAATTTTGGTTCAAAAAAATTTAGGACCCAGTCCAATTTTATCGGTATTTTTAGAGATCCGATTTTTAAGGCTTAAACAAATCAAACTGACATGTAATTCCAGATTTGACCGATTTAATTGACATTTCCCGTCAGATTTTCAAAATATGGTTTTTTTTTTTAATATTGCAGAAATTATTACTCCAATGTATATGTTTCAGGGCTAATATCTTTGTTTAAGAATTATTTTGATATATCCCAAAATTAGTTGCAAATCTCGTTAAATAACACCAACATTGTATAATCAAAATGTAATTTGAGCTATTCATTTCAAAAACAATTTTTTTTTTTTAAAAAAAAAAGAATATAATTACTTTTCAAAATCTGCTATAGAGAATAAGGTGATTTTGCCAAAAGTAATTAAAATTTTAAAATCAAACACCAAATTATCAATTTCACATTTAAATCTATCGACTTCCAAACAGGCCAATAAGGAGGCCCATAAAATACAGTAGTTTCTTCAAACAATTTCCTAGCAAATTAGCCACCACTATACGAGGGACTTTCTGTTACATGAATCACAACAGGAGCTGGGAATTGAGTCCTCAAAAAATCTTTACAAGATGATATTTATAAGGGTCAGGCTAACTAGTATCCTAAGGGCACTCATTAAGGATCCATTTTTGGTAAGTTTTCATATCAGTTTTTATGAGAAATGTAAAAAATTATCAAAACATTAACTACTTTTTCATTTTTCCTATAAAAATTTTCATAAAATGGATCATTAACAAGTACTCTAAGGGCACTCATATTTATAAATTATGCAATACCAAGTTCGGTGTGTTGTTTCTGGCAGTAAGGACAATGCTCGCTGTTTGCCTCATGTAATAACCGAACAAGACTATCCTGTAATAAATGCTCGGACAGTTTCAAACACCCAGACTTTTAAACTTCTGGCAAAACACTAACTGCTGGTTGACTGGTTAGACAAGAAATAGCTGAAACTGAGTCTTCGTTATGAGTGTACTATTTGGTAAAGAATATTGATGGATATTATAAATCAGTTTATAAGTATTACATTGAGAATATAAATCACTTACCAAACGATATAGAAGTCTATCGCTAAACCTTTCTTTGATGATAGCGGGTGGAGTCCAAGTTATTTCCAGTAGCTCTACATGCTGCCATCAGAGTAATACCAGTACCGATGATTTCATAGTTTCAGGAAGGGGATAATGTGTTTAATCAAGCACTAACGAATAGCTGGAAAATATTTGAAAGAAAGACAACTTTCATGAAGATAATCGTTTTGAATGTAACTAGAGGGCGAGAATTGATATGAATCCAGTTTATATTAGTAAATTATTAGCATTTGTTATAATCACTATTAATGAATTAATGGTATTGGTATAACCACCTCTAACCACTAAGCTGGATCCCTCATGCTGCATCCGAAACCATTGTAATTTTTTCCTACCCTTGAAGCATCCAAAATCATTCAAAATCATTCAATCCATGCTAGCTGCTAGCGCCTGCAACATCCGTCTATAGCCATGCTCAAGATCATTCAGAGCTATCCCGTGCATTTTGAAACTTTTTACCCTTATCTGGGTACGAGTCTACATGGCCTTCTTCGCTATTCAAATTTAGCCTTTTAACTTTCTAATTACACTTCCTTTTCGATCAAATTTACCTCTAAGTCTAACTGACTCCTCAAGTTGAATAACCTTCAAACTTCCACAGCTTCACATTTTCACAGTCTCTTCCTGGTGACGTTGTCCTTCCCACATCTTTTCGTCTTGAACCATCCTTTGAAATGTATAAAATCAACTTTTGAACTTGCATTGACTTCCTAATTACACTCACTTATTTTTTCTTTTTTCTTTTTTCTTTTAACTCCATTACCCTTTCTACATAACTCTTGATGTTCCAGTACATTATAAGTCATTTCTTCATTCAACCTTCAAAAACTTCCTCACTTTCACATTGTTGTCATCACTTATCGATGAAAGTTTCCTCGACTCATTTTATTTTTTGCCCTTGAACCATCCTTTGATATATAACTAACTATTCGACTTATGGCCTTGCTTTCTCACCTGACAAATTTTCACTCCATAGCCTTCGTATACTCACTAAAAGACAGCTTAGTTTCAAACTCTTTCTTCAGAACCCTACCTCCAACCAATTACTTATCATACACTTCTCTCAAAATAGAAGAACTTGCCCCATAACCAAGCTTGAAGGATATTGCTTTCAGCTATATTCCAAAGTAAAACTCCCATATCAACAAGAACGCCAAACCACCCCTTCTGGATTGGAAACACTGACGTGGTGACACATGGCAATGATTGGGCGTTGACATTTTTGATGACTGGACGCTAACGTGCCGATGACATGGCACTGACATGGTTGCTGATGTGGTCGTCTTCAACCTTCAGCTGGCGCGTGAGAGTGGCGACACGTGGAGCTTCTTCTGGAAGGCGCATGCAGTGCGTGCGGAGTTCTTATTGCTCCGTTTAATTACCGAAAAATATCATTGTACTCGTCTCGATGTGAATAAGCTGATGGTATGCTCAAAATTGATTTTTGAGAACTATCTTGAAACCCGAATTTTCCGAACTGAGTTATGTTCTTCGATTTTACAACCCCAATGTATAATCAAAACTCATAATTCCACTTGTTGTGATTCTTTGATCACTGAAAAGTGTTTGTGAAGAAAAAACTGAATTCTATTAATATAAGAATAAAATTTAGAAGTGTTTACAACTCTACAAAAAAACTTACTCTTTACACTCTCTAAGTTTTTTTTACATGAAGCTTAATTGTTGGGATGATTTGATCTCTCAAATGAGTTCCCTATTTATAGTAAAATTCTGGCTCAAATTTTCAATAAATGAATAGTTCACACCTAAAGTTATTTTAGCTATTTTTAGTGGTTGCAACAAACCTTGAAAATGGTGGCAATGGTGGGTAGGGTTGAGCACCGGTTCCCGGAACCAGTTGGAACCGGACCGGTTTTTCGGATTTGGAATCGAAACCGATTCCAATTCCAAAATAGAATAACCGAATTTAAATGATCCCATTCCGGTTTTGTCATGGACGGAACCAGAACCGAAACCTATTTTGGGAACAGAATTTCGGAACCAGAACTTATTTTGGGAACCAAAATTAGAATCAATTTCGGAACCAAACTAAAACCTAATTTAAACTCAATTTCATAACCAGTTTTAAAACCCAATTTAAACTCAATTTCATAACCCAAATTAAAACTCAATTAAAACCCAATTTCATAATACAATTTAAACCGAGACACTTCCTATAATAATATTATGTATTGAGTCAAAAATATTATGCAATATGCAGTTTTATTTATTGTTTTATTTAAGTATGGACAGTTGCCAAAAATATTATGTAATATTCAAATGTGAGAAATAATTGTATTTGACAATAAAAAATAAATAAGGTAAATCAGAACCGGACCGAAACCGAATTGAAACCGATTAATAGGGTACCCTAATTGGGTAGGTTCTGGTTCTACGCGGAACCGAATTGGAACCGACTAATAGGGTACTCTGTTTAATTGGTCGGGTTCCGGTTCCACTTAGTTAGGAACCGATTTTTTCCGGGTAGGTTCTCGTTCCAGGCGAAACCGGAACCGAAATCGAAATCGGTTTTGCTCACCCTAATGATGGGGACAATCTTTGATAATGAAGAACAAAAGTCGAGGGCAATGAAAGACAGCTGAATCCTTCAGTTTAGCGGTTCATATGTTAGTTAAAAATTAGAAAGCGTGTTCATCATAGAGCGGATGTGTGAATTCTTGAAATCTCATTCCATGCAATTTTCTTGCTCACCAAATTCCTCCTGGCAAATCAGTCCTGCTGAGGAACGGATGCTTAGGCCGATCCTGGGAAATGAAATTTTCTTTTGCTTAAACATGAATGTGGTTTGCTGGAGGATTTGATGCAGAAACAATGCAAGCATTTGAGGAACTTGGAATTGGAAACATTACTCATCTTCTGTACCAAAATAGAGAGATGAAAAATACTATCCTCTAGTAAGCTTCATACTTTGTATGTACACAATTTTTAAATTTAGTTTGAGATACGAAAGAATTTTGTTTTGCGAATGCTCTCTGTTTTACTGATACTATCATTTCCGGAAGAATTTGGCAAGGCCTTAAACTAAATATTACCTACCATTTATCAAATTCGATACTCTCCCATATTAATTATGATCTTATATATATATGTTGTTGTGATTCTCTGATCACTCTAGAGTGTGTTTGAAGGAAAAACCGAAATTTTCTATTACTACAAGAATAGATTACAAGTGTTTACACTTTACAAAAACCTTCACTCTCTAACACTCTACCAAGCTTTATACACTTGAAGCTTGCTGATTTGGGATGCCTTGAGCTCACAACCAAGCTCTGAATTTATAGCCAAGGTTTGGCTCACATTTTCAACACTTCTACAGTAGATCACCTAAAGTTGTGTTGTTTACTTCTCCAAGTTTTAACTCTACCGAAAGTTGCATAACAACTTCTTTTTGGATGCTGGATCATGGATGAAAGCTTCCCATGCAGCTGAATCTCACAATTCTCCCCCTCTAGCTGCGTCTGAAATAATTATCATATGACAGCTATCCCGGCTATGTCTTTGCACAGTTCTAGCCTGTCTTGAGTAACCACTTTCGTTAACATGTCAACTAAATTCTCATTTTTATGGATCTTCATTAGTCTCATCAGTTGTTGATCCATCACCTCGCGTATCCAATGATAGAGAATATCGATGTGCTTCGTCCGGGAGTGATACATTGAGTTCTTGCTCAAGTCCAGGGCACTCTAACTATTACAATGTATCTTGTATCATGTATGCTTGATCCCTATCTCTTGGAGAAATTGCTTTAACCACACCATTTCCTTTCCTGCTTCTACTATCGCAATATACTCAGCTTTTGTTGTGGATAATGCAATACACCTCTGCAATCTTGACTGCTATGACATAGCTCCCCTACAAAAGTGTAAATGAAACCTGATGTGGATTTCCTACCATCAAGATCTCCTGCCATATCTGAATCTGTATAGCCTTCCAAGTTTAGATCAGCTCCTTCGTAGCACAGACATAACTTTGATGTACCCTTGAGGTACATGAGAATCCATTTGACTGCCTCCCAGTGTTGTTTTCCTCGATTAGAGAGAAAACGGCTCACTACACCTACTGCATGAGCAATACTTAACCTGATACATACCATTGCATACATTAGGCTTCCAACTACTGAAGAATATGATATCTATGACATCTCCTCCATCTCTTTCTTGGATGAGGGGCACGAACTCTTGCTCAATTTGAAATGGTGCACTAGCGGAACGCTGACTAGTTTGGATTTCTTTATATCGAACTTTCTGATTATCCGTTCAATATAACTCTCCTGTGAAAGCCACAACCTTTTGTTCTGTTTGTCACGAACTATCTCCATTCTCAAAATCTGTTGAGCTGGTCCTAAGTTTTTCATGTCAAAAGATTTAGAGAGTTCATTCTTCAACTGGCTGATCTTTGCTGCTTCTTGTCCAACAATCAATATGTCATCGACATATAATAGAAGAGCAACAAAATTTCCATCTGGAAACCATTGAATGTATACACACTGATCTGCTGCAGTTCCTTTGTAGCCTTGACCCATCATGAACGAGTAAAACTTCTTGTACCACTGTCTTGGTGCTGGCTTGAGCCCGTATAAGCTCTTTTTTAGCTTGCAAACTCTAGAGGTTTTATCATCATCAGGGCGGAGCAACGGAAGAGGCGTGGTTCGAGCGAAATCGTAGTTTAAAATTTTTTAAACTTACGAATAAATTATTCAATATCTAATATTAATAATTCATTCATATTTCACATAAACATATTTATTCGATATCATATAAAGACATAAATAATATAGAAACTACGCGAAATTTTTACGAAAATATTTTTCCGCAAAATAGCATAAAACCCATTTCCGACCGAACCAACCGAACAATGCACATGGGGACTGCCCAGGTCAGCCCCAAAAGCATTTGGACTGTTTGTGGACTACCCAAACAATGGCCAGTTCACTGTTTGGGCAGTCGTTATCCGGTAACGTCATTTTTCATCGTTTTCGCGTATTTTCACTCCAAAATAATTTCCGGTAATTATTTTTCGTGGGCAATTAAAAATAAAACAATTTATTTAATTACTCAATAAATAAAAATTAAACTTTTATCCAAAAATCAGATTTTTCTCATAATTACCGTGAGACCCCTAAACTTTACATTTTATTCATTTTAGTCATCAAATTGTCAAATACAAATTGGATGATTCCAAATCAGTTCTAAAATAAATTTCAACATGTCCAACACATCAAAATATAAATTGTAACACAAAACCACAAAAAACTCAAATTGTCGAATGCACCCTGAATTTTCCAAGTTTTGCAATTTGGTCCAATCTTGTTCAAAACAAGTCAAGATGAAATCCAATCATCACCAAATTTAATATACATCATATATACATCATAACAAAATACATATATGAAAATACCCAAAATTGAAATAGGTTAAGAACCCTAATTTCATAAATTAGTTCAATTAATAAATTAACCAAAATTAACTAAATCCAACACTTTAATTTAATCTCTACAACACCAAACAAGTCTCACCACTTTGAAACAACTCAAGAACAATTCTAGGTCATCAATGAGTGACATAACAACTCTAGAATGACATCAAGATCATCAAATGATCAAAAGTGTGCTTATACACCATTTATAAGCATACTTTGTTAAACACACATGAATATATCTTTCATCATGCTTCCAACCAACATAACACAAACACAAGAGAATAGAAAACTTAAGAATAACATATATTGTAGCCAAGAACAAAAGGAACAAGTTTCATTCTAATAGAAAATTGGAAAAACTTACTTAAATCCAAGCTTTCTTGCATTACTTCTTGGTTTCTTCTAGTTTTCTCTCAAACCTCCTTTTTTTTTTTTTTATGTTTTTGAAAGCCTTTCATCAAGTGAAGCAAATGGAAAAATGAAACCTTTAAATATCCTAGGTCATGGCTGAAATTTGTGGAAAAATAAAACAATTTTTTTTCAAATTTTCCAAACAAATATCAAAGAAGATATTTTACTTTTTAACAATTAAAGAAGCAAAAATCAAAATGATAACCTTTATCATAAATGTAAAAGTCAAACTTATACACTTAATCATTTCCTTTAATAAATATCAACTTAGACATTTTATATTTTTAATTACTTTAATTATTTAACAATTAAATAATTATTTAAATACAAATATCTCAAATATATGTTATATTTACTTTAAATATCTCAAATACATATATTAATGATATATGTCAAATATCACAATTTGAAATTTAATTAATTTATATTTAATAAAATTAAATATTAAATACAAATACATATTAATTAGGAAATGACCAAAAGGCCCCATATGCATGTATCTTTCGTTTAACCGTTAAACGATTTATAAATAATCAGTATTATTCATAAAAGTTGCCATAGTGCTCTACGAGTTTATTTCATTAGTGACACTCTCTAAGTTCAGGCATATCTGTCACAAGATCCAATTTTGTGTCCATAATTTACCCACCCGTAAATTATGACGACCGCAGATAAACTAGCTGAACTATACTGGTCGAAGTCATCGCATACGTATAACCCCTCCATCACAGGTATTCAGATTATTCCAGAGATATAGAAATAAACGTCAAATCTTTATAGGTATAATCCCGTCGACGATTCTATTAGCAATCTTATAAAAATACTTAGAACTCACTTCTACAGTGTACCACAGATCCATGGATTTAACAGATTGCTAATCCCATAATGAATACCTATGCCCTGTACACAGGACTAACCTATCATATCTTGATACACACAGGATATCATGAGCACGAGTCCATACCCAACGAATAGGCGAAGGTCTGATTTTAATAGATCGGTGACATGACTGCCACCAAAGTGTGAAGGATAACATATATCCACAGTGGTATCTCAAGTCAAAGAATCACTATGCTACTCAACCCGAGAAGATTCTTATTGACGTTGGTGTACCATCTATTAGGTAATCTTCAGTGAGTCATTCAGTGTTTATCAAATAAACACCTATATGTCTATACGAGTCTCCCGATACTCATGGTTCATTAGGATAAACCATCGGACCAAGTCACGATATACAACATGTACTGGTCTCAGATATTTTTACTAACTGACCCGTGTCAGTAAATCTTGACCAAGAACTTTATTTGATAATATATATCTAGTAGTGACACTTTTCAATGTCAATTACAAGCTACGTTGTAATTGAGCACTACATTATATATTATCGAGTCTTTGTCTGATATATATATATATATATATATATATATATATATATCACTAAACATGATTTAGTTTCAATCTAATGAATTAGATTGATTATATCTAAGAAAAAACAAGAGGTGCAACCATAAATAAGTAATATTGTGGAAAAAGATACTGCTCATATTCATGAATCGAACATAAATACGATCTAATTGGCGCTCCGAGCACCAACCCTAACATAAATAAGGTTCCCTTTTCCTGAAACCTTGAAACCTTCTGGCTGTTCCTGTGTACATTTCTTCATTTAGATCACCATGGAGAAATACTGTTTTGACATCCATCTGTTCAAGCTCTAAGTTCAAACTGTATACCAATCCTAGGATAACTCGAGCACCAACCCTAACATAAATAAGGTTCCCTTTTCCTAAAACCTTGAAACCTTCTGGCTGCTCCTGTGTACATTTCTTCATTTAGATCACCATGGAGAAATACTGTTTTGACATCCATCTGTTCAAGCTCTAAGTTTAAACTGTATACCAATCCTAGGATAACTCGAATTGAAGCCATTTTTACCAGTGGTGAAAAGATTTCATTAAAATCAATTCCTTTTTTTTGTAGGAATCCTTTAACTACTAGTTGAGCTTTTTGTTTCACCACATTTTCGCTGCCATCTTTCTTGAGCTTGAACACCCATTTGTTATGTAGTGCCTTCATGCCATGCGGGAGATTGATTATCTTATAAATATCATTTTTCTATAGAGATTCCATTTCATCATGCATAGCTTGCAACCATTTTTCTTTGTCTTTATGAGATACAGCTTCCTAGAAACTTTCTGGCTCCCTCTCGTCTGTAAGCGGAATATAGTCAGATCCTGAGTATCTGTTTGATGGAATCCAGCCTCGCTCAGATATTCGTACTAGAGGTTCACTGATTTCTGCAAGTCCGTCGTCATACAGATCTGTGGATGATCCTGTAGCATCTGATGAAGTGGATTGCAGTTCCCCCTACTCAACATCATCTTCCTCTTCTGGTTCTGCTTCTAGCATATTATGCACCTCATTATTATATGTGGCCACTTGTATTGGTGCCGAGGCTATGTCTGGATTGCATCAGTTTTGTTGACACTGGAATTAGAAGACATCTTGGGCTTTTCAATGTCTTCTATTGTCTGGTCTTCAAGAAACACTGCATCCCTGCTTCTGATGACTTTCTTTTCCTTTGGGTCCCATAACCTGTATCCAAATTTCTCATCTTTATAACCTATGAAGATGCATGGAGTAGTCCTTGCATCAAGTTTCTGCCTGAGCTCTTTAAATTGTTGGGAAGCGGCTGCGAGTGCGCAGCGGAAAATCAAAATTATGATGCTGCTTTCCCTTTGCCCAAGACCCATTTGTTTTGATTATTATACAAGTCTAGGCATGTTACTATATATTCTAAGCATAAAACTCATAAAACATGCAAAAAACATAAACCTAAACATGCTAACTATCATAAGAACTCTAATTAAAATAAATAAAGAAAAAGACTTACTTGAACCGTAGAGTCATCCAGTCCTCCCTCCAATCTACAAGCTTTTCTCGAACTCAGCAAGCTCTTCCACGTTCCAAAGAGCCACCCAAGTGTGTGGCCTCCAAAGATGCACACACCAAAGCCAAAACTCAACGGCAAGACTACACCTTGAGTGCACGAGTATTTTGCCATTGGTGCTAGCCTAGGAAAATACCTCAAAACTTTTAACTCGAGGTTCCTCTAGTCAATTAGACATAAGGATCCTCAAAATCAGTGGCTTACCCTTAAGACTTTAGAGTTGCTCACTTATATAAACCCAAGATTTGAAAGGTTTGGTGCAAAGATTTGTGAAGAATTCTTTGGGTTTATATAGTGCTCCAAAGACAACAAAGTTAATTAAGAATCTGATGTGGGATAAAAACTAATTTAATCTTAGCCATTGGATCTTAATTTAGTGGTTTAATGAGATTATAAAATCCTAATAAGAGTTTGGGCCGAATTGGAATTCAAAACAATAACAAAAAAATAAATTTTTTTACTATTCACGAGTTACTATTCACGCATTACTATTCACGTGAATAGTAACCTTTTTTTTTTTATTTATTCAAATTCCCAAAGTGCCCCTATCGTCATTCACCAATCCTTAAGCCACTATGAAACCTCATAAATGATCTGTTCAATAATTAAACATTGAACCATTTATGAACAATTCCTATAACAATCATATATGCTGTTAAATATGTACTGTGCACTGTTAACCATTGATTTCGACTTTGTTGTGTGCGACCTTTTGGGTTCCCCTCAAGTTGGACATGAAATGAATCGTGATAATCTAATCGAACATAAATTATCCTCCGATCAGATGGTCGTTCGATTTCAATGACCAAGGTTGACATCTAGCAACATGCCAAGGCCCCCAAATGAGAAGGAAAGATATATATACCTATTCTGTATGCGATTTACATATGATACGGTCCATCGCCTCACTGTATCCCCACCTATTGACCTAGGGTACGGAAAGTGTCTACCCATATGGTCAAAGGTATGATGTTGATAGTGTCATGAATCGTGCTAACCCAAGAATCTCACATGATTCTTCCGCTGTGGCCACAGTCTCAAGCACTGATCACAAATATCAACCCGCGAACTGGAATACTACTCTTATAAGAAAATATTATCCGAGAGAGTGGCGATTCTCTGTTGTATCTTTACAAACTTAATGTGTTTCAACAAATGACCCAATCATACCCTTATGACTGGATCTTTTGAACAGGGGAAGGAGAATGTCAAAGTTATTTAATCCACACATAAGATTGTAAAGACCTCAAGTCTAAGGGCTAGTCATATAATCGATACATGAAAGTTATCACAGACACATGAGATAAACACTCCATATGAAAACTTTCGGCGGTCAGTTCGATGGACACGAGCAACTCATGCATCCATGTGATACACCAAGTGGACAGATCTCCGCTATTAGCCTATGAGATCGGCTACCCCACTTAAGGGTGGATCATATCATCATGCTAGTCTATCTGCTTTGTGAACGCCCAGATTATTCACAAAACTATGACTAGGAACATTTAAGAGTAATGATTCTCATAAGGCGTGGAAGCTATCGTCTTATTACTCCAAGGGTTTTATTATAGTGTTGATGATTCATATAAGTTATGTAAGACATGTATAATAAAAATTTCCATTTTATTAATTAATGAAAATATTACAAATACATGTACATATAGCCCATCCACAAGTTGGGTATATGGTATATCCCTAACAATCTCCCATTTGCACTATAGCCAACTAGTATGAATCTGGACACCATACTCTCGGGTATGCCTATCATGCTTTTGTTGAGTCAGCCATTTAGTCAGAGAATCTACAAGATTATCTTTTGTGGGTATTTTCTCTATAATAACTTCTTTTCTTTCAACAATCTCCCTGATGAGATGAAATCGCCTGAGTACATGCTTGGATTTCTAGTGGGACCTTGGTTCCTTTGATTGAGCAATGGCACTCGTGTTGTCACAATACATCGTGATGCCATTCTTTATCGCAGGAAGCACTTTCAGTTCCGTGATGAACTTTATTATCCAGACTGCTTCTTTAGCTGCCTCAGATGCTGCAATATACTCGGCTTCAGTGGTGAAGTCCGATGTAGTTGACTGCTTTGAGCTTTTCCAATTGACAGCACCGCCATTCAAAGTAAACAGATATCCTATTTGCGATCTGCTGTCATCATTGTCGGTTTGAAAGCTAGCATCACAGTAACCAATGACTTTCATCTCAGAACAGTCTCCGTATGTCAAAAACATATCCTTAGTTCTTCTTAGATACTTAAGGATTGTTTTGACAGCTGCCCAGTGTTGCTCACCAGGATTTGACTGATACCTACTCGTTATGCTAAGAGCATAAGAGACATCAGGTCTTGTACATAGCATGGCATACATGATCGATCCTATTGCTGAAGCATAAGAGATCCTACTCATACGCTCTCTATCTGAAGAAGTATGTGGACATTGCTCCTTAGATAATTTGATTCCATGACAAGTAGGTAAATTACCTCTTTTGGAATCTTCCATTTTGAATCTTTTCAAAACTTTATCTATGTACGTAGATTGAGAAAGTCCTAGCAACCTCTTAGATCTATCACGGTAGATCTTATGCGCATATCTTCACATGAGTATTTTATAAAGTGCCATAAATATGTCCTCGGACAATAACCATGTCACATTTTATCATTCTCCACGTGTCATTGCTAAAGTGGCTATTATAGCCATGTTTGTCAAGTGCTACCCCCGAGAGTAGATTGAGGCGAAGTTGTGGAACATGTCTCACCTCCTTTAGGGTTATTGTATACCTTGTATTTGTCCATAACTGAATTTCATCAATTCCCACTATCTGAGAGGAACTGGTGTTTCCTATCTTCACTGCTTCAAAGTCTCATGCTTTGTATATTGTAAAGAAATCTATGTGAAGAGTGACGTGGTAGGATGCTGCAGTATCTACTGTAGGAAATAATTTTCCTTAGCGCAGCAGAAGTTGCTAATGTGGGCACCGGCTCCAGTATGGACCTTTAAAATTTTTCTTTGTCTTCTCCTTTTATTGTAGCCACATTCCTCTAACTCTTGGAGAATAGATTTTGCTCATTTGATGTAGATGTGTTTCCTTTGATGTCATATGCTTGGATCAACCACCCGATCTTCCGAGCTATGTCTTGAAACCAACAAACAAAAGTGTGGGCTTCACTTACAAAGATGAGCTCTAAACATTTTTAGAGAATTATAAAATCAAACTCTAAACTATTTAGAGAAAGAAGTTGTCACAAATTGTGTTGGCTTTTTAGAAATGTATTGAATAAAGAAGATCGATATCTATTTCATTCTAATTTCTTTTACTTCTCAACACTTGAGAAAATAGATTTTTCTGTCTAACTCTCTCACAACTATTGTGAATGTGTTTCAATCATCTCTCTCAATTTTTGTGAATTGATTCAACTAATGAAAGAGTGGAGATGGTAGAGATAATATTCCATCCAAAAAACCAACCACCTTTGTCATTAAGCATCTAATGTTTTCTTGCAATGGCAAACACATTAATGTGAAGGCCATACCAAAGCATAAGAAATGTTAAGTAAAAGACAAAGCCATTAGGTGTATACATGTCACCTAATAGACATAATACGTATGAGAGCATGGTGAGCCATTTGGCTATGTCTCCAAGATTAATAAAAAAAATCTTTATCTTAATAATGATTTAATTATTCTTATTATGATGTAGTAATTATCTCATAATTATTACAAACTTGATTATCTCATAATCATGATTTGATTATCTCGTAATCAAAGAATTCTAGAAAATATTAAGTTAAACTAATTTAACATAGTTTTCATTTGTGAAAAAAATATATTATTAATCTTATTAATAATATATAAATATAATATGAGCATATTATTAGAAAATCTAATTATATTAGGTTTGCTACAATTAATCGAGCTAGCACGGGGACCAAATGGACCTACGGTTCCGAGCTCCAATATTCCCAAAATATTAATTAAATTCTTTAATCAAATATTACGAATTATTAACTGTGCATTATTCCACTAAAAACTCGAAGTTCAACTCTCGTTACCGTAGATGGAAAATAAAAGCCGAACAACTTCGGTGTCCATTAATATAATCATTACATATGGATATAACCCTTCACGAATATCTCATAAATAGAGCCGTTAAACCCATCTAAATATTTTGTCTCTTAAGCACCATTAATTCTATAATGAATAATTAATTCATAACAATTATGAATATAAATTTTTTTATTCGTAATAGAAAAGTTGAGCGCTCAAATTGTTCAAGTCCCGAATCAACTCTTAAAAGAGATATTATTCTACTTCTCGTAAAAAGGAGTGAATTCCATGTCTATGTAAAATGTTTACAGCTACACACCAAAACATATCCCCAAAATATGTAGTTATTGGTTGGGAATGCTACACCAACCTCACCATAGTAAATCAAATGACATAACCTGACATGCATGAGTTCGTAATACACTCAGGATTAAGATCGAATCCATATATGACCATCTAGTAGATAAAATGAATTTCTTCGGTTAACGGATATTAAAAGAAATTCATATTTATCTAAGTCCAGTCCTATATGATCTCATCATACAAGGTGCCTTCATTACCATGTCACTACATGAACGATCCCGGATCAAGGTCGTCATACAAGTATAGAATGGACCGCAGCTATAGATAAACCATAAACAAAGTACCCTATTTGTTTGCTCTCTATGGACTGTTTAGATTACTAACTTCAGACTTAAATCCTCTTGTGCATCAAACATACACTAAGTCTGAAGGTACAAGAGTAATCAATGTAAACAAGACAATTGGATAATATGCGATTTAAATCAAACGACTTTGATAAATGAATAATGCATTTATTATTATTACAATAATTAATTCTGTTTACAATACATGAAACTCTAGGGCATATATCCCAACATCTACCACCCATTGAACATCTTGAGTTGTAGTGTGAAAGCATGCTTCTTCCTGGATGAAACAGATAGCTACATCTCCTGGGGTAACTACTAGTGTCTCCGCATCATTATTCATCGGCTGGGAATTGCCTTGACCCTGCTCTCGTTGCAGCTTTCAGCAATTCTTCTTTAAGTGGCCTTATATGTCACAATGGTAGTACTTATAAGTAGGCTTTCTTCCATTTGTGGATTTGCCTATACTTTTGCTTCTACCTCTCCATTTACCTCGATTGTATCTTTTTGTCTTCCTCGGTTCTCCATGACAATGGCTTGTGTTTGATATGTGCCCACGTATTTTGTTATGGTCTCCTCATTTGACAAGACATCTTTTACTATAAGCATTGTAAGTTTGCCTCCTGGAGCCGATTATTGAGAGTAACCACCAATATTTCCCAGCTATCTGGAAGACAATTGAGTAGTAAAAGGGCTTGAACTTCATCTCCCAGTTACATGTTGTTGCGATATTTTATATCATACCGCAAGTGTATAGTGTCAAATTTTAGTAAAGATGACTGTAGAGTGTCGAACCCACATGGATTGTGTTAACTCGCACTAAATACTACAATTGATAATCCTAACTTTATTTAGAAAATAAATAATAAAGATTTAACTAGATAAATAATATATAAAAATATTTAGATATGAAGAACTAATACGATAGAGATTTCAGAGTCTGATTTCACCTAGCTATCCTCTATGTATTTGTCATGCCAATTAACTTGTTCAGTGTATTGTTTATAAGTCAAGAATCCTCAAGTAATCACTTCATCTTTCGGGTAATAATAAAAATATTATCAACTATAGATTTCGATATCCCTATAAAAATCTAGTAATTAACAACTCATTACATCTCGTGACTCTATGTTAACGACTTAAAAGGCACTTTAGATTCTCTCGAATTCTATAATATACGAGATCATATTCTCTAGATCTTATTCAAAATCCCCTCTCTCGAGTGATAGATTCTAAACATTCATCATCTTAATTTTTGGCCAGCAAACAAGAAGCATTAAACTCAAAAGAATATAAATAAACTGAAATATAACTTCATAACTGACCTGCGTTGTCACATGCGTATAACGCAAGCGCACATATCGTTCAAGTAGTATAAAAAGTATCCAGGGTTGTGATTTCTTCCAATATCTAATTAAAGATGAAGTGGTTATTTCATGTTTGTGTAATATATCGATTTGCTAACCTGGAACACGAATTATACAAAAGCCTATGTCGATGGTCAAATGCAAATACCCAATATAACCCAGTTGAACCATATGTCTATGTCAACCAAATTACCTGGATTCATTAAGATTAAGTTCCAATTGTGGTTACCCCCGCCCGACAGGTATATGTCTATCCTGTAAGGAAATCTATTAAAGGGTTATCTATCCTCAAGGAAGATCGTGGGCTATTAAGTCTAAGGCTGAAACCTAAAATTCATTTGTCAAGTTTATTTTAGATTTACCAGATCAATCTTATTAGTGGCCAGTTAACAAGACGCATTAAGCTTAAAACTTAATAAGTAAACTTTTAAATTACCAAAACTATAAAATAACCCCTTATAAACTGATGATATTGGAATTCATTACAACCCTAGATAACGAGCTTAGCTACGACTCATATTTAAGTCTAATAAAAACTTAAAAAACATAAAGTAAAAAGCTGAAAATAAAATGATGGAAAGTAATTAAAGAAAAATACAATAAAAGAAAATGCTAGGGTTAGAGGATCCACTTTTATTACTACTATTATAAATATCTCTCTTAATATAATATATTAACTTGTGATATTACCAACCAGCCATATAGGCGGTAACCTGATTAAGTCAAATTAAGTCCAACATACCAATAAGGCGGTATCACTATTTATCCATAAACCAGCCATATAGACGGTAATTACCAACAGACCAACCAAACGGTATCCATGCTTAATCAAGTTAAAAACCAGTTTATAATAATTACCAACCGACCAATATAGCGGTATCCTTGTTAAGTCAAATTTTAAATAGTTAATATATTATAATTAAGGAGATTAATCTAAATAGCAATAATAAAAGCTTTACCTTTCACCCTAGCATGGGGAAGTTACCTCCTCATTGCTGAATAGTAAAAACTGAAAAAGTAAAGAAAGTAACTAAAATTAATTACAAAACTGAAATTAAAACAAACTAGATACAAACTTCTTATTTACATCAGAGAATTCAGAGAGGAAGGTACATCTGAAACTGAAATTTTGAGCCAAATTTATAGGTGTCGATAGGCCCTTCACGTCGTAACACGGGATCCCTACGCGTCACGACGCACCGCGATTTCCGACGTGGCTTGTGGAGAGTTCGACACATGGCAGATGGATAAGGTGATAAGGTGACATATGGCAGAGGGCGTCGGTAACTCAATGATTGTACTGACGTGGCATTGACGTGGCTGACATATGGCGATGTTGATTGTCGGCACCGTAGGATTTTGACACGTGTCACGTGATGATTGGCTGATGATGAAGTGGCTGACACGTGGCATATTGACTTGGCATGTTACTGATGTGGACGCCTACGTGGCTGACACATGGATGACACGTGGACGACACGTGGCGATGGAGATTGTCGGCACCATAGGATGATGACATGTGGCATGGTGCATATTAGCAGATATCCTCTGATATTGACACGTGGCATATGCATTTTAGCATCCGACGTATGTTAGCAGACTTCTCAGATTGTGACACGTGGCATGGTGCAATTTAGCATGAAGTGGCGCAAGTTAGCACAGGCCGGTGTGACGCTCCAAATGACGATTTTGCCTTTTGCTGGCATTTTTCACATTTTTAGCCCCAAATTACCTCCAGAATGTCCTGAAATTTTATTTATCTATAAAATATCATAAAACACATCAAAATATTCACAAAACTCAAGAAACTTTACAAAATATTAGGTCAAATGAGTGGAAAATAGTGATATATTTACCATTCATCTCACCCCCAAACCTAACATTTTGCTAGTCCTTGAGCAAAACACAAAATAAAATAACATAAAAATAAAATTAAGCTAAGCTAAGCCACTTTCGTAGGGATCACGGTTGCATTTAGCGTATGCAACAAGCCTTTAAACCCTAGGTGTCCCTAGTGGACGAGTTGTAGTCTCATGAGGGTTTACAGCAATGATACCCACAAATATTTTACAAAAATAAAAAGATAATAAAACTAATGCACACAAAAGCAAAAAGACAAGAGAAATGAGAGTAAAGAAGTTAGTGACTAAACAAGTGAAACTTATACTCCATGTTACTAGTTGTTTTCTTTCTTTCTAAATTACTGAATAAGTAAATTATTCGATTATATTTACCATTCTCCATATACACAGCCAACAAAATATTAATCAACTCATTTTGCCCACAATACTCACAAGTGCAGTTGAGAAGAGAGTAATATTTTTGTCCTAAAATTTTATCAGAATTCACACCTTTTAACAGCAAAGGAATAATTTTCTGATTTTTCTGGTTTTTTATTGATTTTTTTTATTTATATACAATATCTTCCGTCTATGCAGCGAGCGTTGGGCCATTGACTCCTCTAGTTGGCTTTAGGACACTAGGTGTTAAGACACCCCTACGGACTTAATTACTCAAACTTCATATATATATATATTTACAACATCTTTGATCCATATAGCGAGCTTTGGACCAGTGACTCCCAAACCAGTTGGCTTTAGGGTTCTAGGTGTTAAAACACCCATACAGACTTAATAACCCGGATCTCAGACTTTTTTTTACTCCATCGCTTTTCAGCTTCTTCCAATTAAACTAGAGCACTGAATATTACAAACTTGTCAATTACAGCTCATGTCTGTATGTTACGATGTATGTTGATAATACCTGTCAACTAAGCATACAAATATCCATTTTAGTTAGTATTATGGAGAATTCAGAAATTAAATAATTCAAAATGAAATAAACAAAAATTAACTTATTCCGAAATAGGTTGAGATACGTCTCAGGAGTGGAAACTCCTTACACAGCTATCTCACACTAATTTCACCCGATTAATCAAATTAAAAACATAAAAACACAAAATATTTTTTTTGATTTTTGTAAAATTTTTCAATTTTTTTTGTATTTTTTGAAAAATTTTGGACTAAAAATAAAAACAAGAAAATAACAAGATACTAGTCAACTATTCCTCACCCTCAAACCTAAATGAGACATTGTCCCCAATGTCTTAAAAAGTAGAAGCATGAGTTTAGAAGATAGTAACTGGTTAGCTGAAATTCTAAAGGGAAATTAAAGGTTAAGATCCAGATTTATCTGACGTTTCTTACCATAACCATCATCGGACCATTTTATCTTGGAAATGATAGGGTCAATTTGTGGTTCAAAGGTTAAAATTTGATCAATTAAATCTGGGGCAGTTCTGGCACTGAAGAGGAGTTCTTTTAAAGGTTTTGACACGAACCCATTTCTCCGGGCATCATCAAGAAACATACAAAGAAAATCATAAAATCCTTTAACATTGTACAGTCCAAGCGGTTTCTGGTGTATGTTCAGATTCGCCCAAGATAACACTGTAAAAATTTCCTCCAATGTGCCCAAGCCACCTGGCAAAGCAATAAAAGCATCAGCACAGTTAATAATTTCTACCAGTCATTCAGACATACCTGACACAATTAGTTCCTCTCCGTTTTATGGTCCAATAAGATTTGCCTCCGCCAAGGGTTTTGGGATGATTCCCAAAATTTGACTGTCTCCATCCTGTACGACCTTTGAAACGATGCCCATTAATCCAAGATTGCCACCGCCATATACTAAGTGCATATTCCTTTCAGCTAAGACTCGACCCAATTCTTGTGCTGTTGCTACGTATTTTGGCTTAGTACCAACACTAGTACCACAAAACACACAAATGTTTTCAACTTGTCTTCTTGAAGTGGCTTCCATTTTTATAGTATTTATTTTTCATCTTTGGATGCCTTCAAGAGTGCAATGATGAGTTGAATTTATAGCACCTGAAAAAGGGTGAGTAATAATAGCGCTAACTGACCGGTGCGTAATCACACGCGTATAACGCAAGCACACGTATCATTCAAGTAGTATAAAAAGTATCGATCCCACGAAGACTTAATACCTAATCAATTAATTTTATGAGGTCAAATGATTACTAGTATCTAACAGGTTGATTGATTGATTTGAAATGTTGATGATTCTAAATTTAAAAACAAGTAAATAAAACTGCACGAAAGTAGGTTTAAGAAAATTCAAATTTAAGAAACTATCTAGGGTTGTGAATCTTCTAATATCATTTTAAAGATGAAGTGGTTATTTCATGTTTGTATAATATATTGGTTTACTAACATGGAACACGAAATTATGCGAAAGCCTCTGTCGATGGTCAGACGCAAATACCCAGTTTAACCCAATTGAACCATATGTCTATGTCAACCAAATTACCTGGATTCATTAAGTTTAAGTTCCAATTATGGCTACCCCCGCCCGGCAGGTATATGTCTATCATGTAAGGAAATCTATTAAAGGGTTATCTATCCTCAAGGAAGATCGTGGACTATTAAGTCTAAGGCTGAAACCTAAAATTCCTTTGTCAAGTTTATTTTAGATTTACCAGATCAATCTTATTAATGGCCAATTAACAAGACGCATTAAGCTTGAGACTTAATAAGTAAACCTTTGAATTACCCAAACTATAAAATAACCCCTTATAAACCGGTGATATTAGAATATATCACAACCCCAGATAACTAACTTGGTTACGACACATAACTAGGGCTAGTAAAAACTTAAATAAAATAAAAGACATAAAGTAAAATGCTGAAAAGTTAATGACATAAAGTAAATGCTGAAATTAAATACTGAAAATTAAATGCTGAAAAGTAAATGCTGAAAGTAAATTACTGAAAAGTAAATGCTGAAAGTAAATTGCTGAAAAGTAAATAAAGTAAAACTATAATAAAAGAAAATGTTGAGGTAAAAAGATCCACTTTTATTACTTCTATTTTAGATATCTCCCTTAATATAATATATTAATTTTGCATGATAATTACCAACCAGCCATATAGGCGGTATCCAGATTAAGTCAAATTAATAATTAATTACCAACCGACCAATATGGCGATATCCTCGTTAAGTCAGGTTTTAACTAGTTTATATATTATAATTAAGGGAGATTAATCTAAATATTAGTAATAAAAGTTTTACATTTTTACCCCAACAAAGGGGAGTTACCTCCTCATTACTGAAAAGTAAAAACTGAAAATTAAAGAAAGAAAAGTATTGTGCGTAAAAGTAAATTGCGGAAAGTAAAAACTGAAAAGTAAAGAAAAGAAACTGCGAAAGCGGAAATTAATTACTGAAAGCTGTAAATAAACAAACAAGATACAATCTTCTTAGTATTCTTAAGGAATTCCTTAGAAGAAAGTATGAATTTACAAATGAAATGGCTTGGTATTTATATACAAAATTTTGCCTCCATCAAATCATCCACCAAATCCATTATTAATTGCTCCACTAATTTCTTATCATGTTTGGTGGTGATTTGATAATTTTTATTATTTATTTATTTATTTATTTATTTTTTGCTTTGAAAATGATTGAAAATGACTTTAATAATTACACACAACACACTTCTGGAGAATTCACAAATTAAATAATTTAAAATGAAATAAAAAAATTAATTCCGAAATAGGTATTAGACACGTCTCATGAGTGGAAACTCCTTACTCAGCTATCTCTTACCAATATCACTTTTTTAGTCAAAATAAAAACACAAAAAACGCAAAATATTTTTGTAATTTTTGAAAAAATTTCAATTTTTTTTGTATTTTTCGAAATATTTTGGACTAAAAATAAAAACAACACACAACTAAAAATAATATAATAATCAACTAATTTCCTCCCCCAAACCTAAATGAGACATTGTCCCCAATATCTTAAACAGTAGAAGAAGAGTTTAGAAGATAATACCTGGTTAACTGAAATTCTACATGAAAAGTTAAAGGTTAAGATCCAAATTGATCCGACGCCTCTTACCACGATCGTCATCGGACCAATTTATCTTTGAAAGGATAGGGTCAATTTGTGGTTCATAGGCTAAGATTTGGTCAATTAGATCCGGAACAGTTCTGGCAGTAAAGAGAAGTTCTTTCATAGGTTTTGACACGAACCCATTTCTCTGAGCATCATCAAAAAACACAAAAATAAAATCATAAAATCCTTCAACGTTGTACAGTCCAAGCGGTTTTTGGTGTATGTTCAGGTTCGCCCAAGATAACACTGTAAAAATTTCCTCCAATGTACCCAAGCCACCTGACAATCAATAAAAGCATCAGCACGGTTAATCATTTCTCCCAATCGTTCAGACATACCTGGCATGATCAGTTCCTCTCCGTTTGATGGTCCAATAAGATTTGCCTCCGCCAAGGGTTTTGGAATGATTCCCAGAACTTGACTGCCTCCCTCCTGTACAGCTTTTGAAACGATCCCCATAAGTCCAAGATTGCCTCCGCCATATACTAAGTGCATATTCCTTGCAGCTAAGACTCGACCCAATTCTTGTGCCGCTTCTACGTATTGTGGCTTAACACCAACACTAGTACCGTAAAACACACAGATGTTTTTAACTCGTCTTCTTGAAGTGGCTTCCATGTTTAACTCTGGATGTCTTCAAAAGTGCAATGATGAGTTGAATTTATAACATCTGAAAAGGGTGAGTAAAATAATAGCACTAGTACCTGCCAAATGACAATTATTAGTTAAACAGTAAAATAAATCGTGATAGTAAAAAAGGTCTGGATCATGTCGGAGAAAATAAAAGAAAACAACAAAACAAATCACAATTATCAGGAAAAGACAAAGAGATATAATATGTACAAGAAATATAGCGGCTTGATTGACGTCTAAAGAACGACAACGAGTATCACAAAACATACGAGCACATTTATAACAGACACACATCTTTTGGCTCTTCTCTTTTTAGCATATGTGCTTCTTCCTAAACCAAGCAGATGTGAAATAAAAGAGTCAGAAGACTCACCTGCTAATCGGACCCGTGCTTCAATAATCCAACGAATGTTAGTAGGAATACCTTTGATCATCAGTAACCTCATTCGTTCCAAGCGAGCTTTGTAGACTTTCATCAGAGATTTTTGAGGGAGATAAGGAAATTGCTTGTGAAGATTTGTGAGAACTTCTTCCATCCTGAAATGACTTAACCTGTAAAAATTAAACACACAAAAATAAAACACATCAGATCACAATATATACACAAATTGCATGGGTTGCCTCACTGCTAGCGCTAAGTTTAACGTTGACAGCTAGACGTGACTTCTCGAACGTTAGGCTGGATATGAAAGTGTGACACTTTATTTTTGTCGCTCAAATGATTCTCCCAAGTAGTGTTTGACACACTTGTTTTTAACCTTGAATGTTTTGTTGGAGTCGGGATCATGTAACTCAACGGCTCTATCTGGTAAAACCTTAGTGATCACAAATGGACCTGACTACTATGATTTTGGCTTCCATGGGAAGAATTTCACCATTCATTTGTTTAACAGTACCTTCTGCCCTAGTTCCAGTTATATGTGCACTAACTTCTCATCATGTCTTTTCCTTGCCTTTTCTTTGTACAATTTGGCATCCTCAAAAGGCTGATTGTGAAATTCCTCCAATTCGTTGAGCTGGTAGTACTTTTTCTCTTTTGTTGCTTGTAGTGCAAGAATAGACTTCTTCAGTACGCAATGAACTTTATCTTCAGGCTCCACAGGCAATTGACATGCTTTAAGTTTGTCAGCAGAACTTTGCATTACATTGGAGGTCTGGATGGTACTATTTATCACATCAAGTTTGAAACATTCCTCATTCTCGTCATTCGGGAAATTCATGGCTTTAAAAACATTGAATGTTACTTCTTGGTCATGTACCCTCATGGTTAGTTCTCCTTTCTGTACATCAATAATTGTTCGACATGTAGCCAAGAACTGTCTCCCAAGGATGATTGGAACGTCTGCGTCTTCCTCCATAGCAAGGACAATAAAATCTGCTGGAAAAATGAATTTGTCAACTTTGACTAGCACATCTTCAACTAAGCCTCTTGGAAATACGAGCGTTCTATCAGCAAGTTATAGAGAGACTGAAGTTGGCAATGTTTCTCCAATCTGTAATTCCCTGAAAATAGAAAAAGGCATCAAGTTAACACTCGCACCTAAATCACATAAAGCCCTACCAAAGTTATGTTCTCCTATGATACAATGAATGGTGAAATTGCCAGAATCTTTCAACTTTGGGGGAAGCTTTCTCTGAATGATGGCGCTGCACTCTTCCGTCAATGCTACTGTCTCGTAGTCTCCCAATATCCGTTTTCATGAAAGAATGTCTTTCAAGAATTTGACATAGCTGGGCATTTGTTCCAAGGCTTCTGCAAATGGAATGTTGATGTGCAGCTTTTTGAACACCTCCAAGAAACGAGCAAAATGCTTGTCCAGTTTGTTTTTCTGAAGACGCTGAGGAAAATGTGGAGGTGGAGTGATCTGTTCTTTTTCCTTTGCTTCTTTTTCCTCCATCTGTTGCTTTGTTTCTTTTGGAATATCTTCAATTGTTGCCTTGATTCCAACATCTTTGTTGATTTCAGTACCACTTTTTAACATGATGGTATGACATTGCTCATTTCCCATGTTCTTTGGATTTGGTTCTGTGTTGCTAGGAAGAGTACCTGGCGGTCTGTAACTCTGAGCATTGGCCAGTTGTCCCATTTGATTTTCCAGTGCTTTAATAGAGGCTGAATGGCTTTGATTCAATGCTACTTGATTTTGAACCATAGTTGCTAAAGCATTGTATTTTGCTTCTTGCTTCTTCAACTGGGCCAACACTTCTATTATTCCTGGTTCATTTGCCTGCTCCTGGACTTTGTTTTGCTACTGGAATCCGGGTGGTGGGTTGTTCATTTGCCCTGAATTGTTGCTCCATGAAAAATTGGGATGATTCCTCCACCTTGTGTTGTAGGTGTTGGAATATGGATTATTCCTCTGTCTGTTGAAATTATTGACGTAGTTCACCGTTTCTTTATGTTGAATTGATTCTGGTGCTCCTCCATAGGGTGAACTTGTGGTTCCAGCGATGTTCACAACTTACGTGTTAAGTGTTTCTAGACATTTGCATATCTGATCCAGTTTGGTATTCACTGCTGTGTTTGCTCCAACTTCATAAATTCCTGCAATTCTTTGAATCATGATTCTGTCTATTGGCCACAATGTATTGTTGTTAGCCATTTCCTCGATTAAGTCTCAAGCTTGATCTTCTCCTTTTGCCATTAAAGCTCCTCCAGCAGCAGCATCAATTGCGATTCTCATTAGTCCAGAAAGTTCATTGTAGAAGGTTTGGACTTGTAGCCACTTTGCGATCTCATGATGAGGACATTTCCGGAGTAAATCTTTGAATCTTTCCCAAGCTTCGCAAAGGGATTCTGAATCTTGTTGCATGAAGGATGTGATGTCATTCCTCAACTTTGCAGTTCTGGCTGGTGGAAAGTACTTTGCAATGAATTTGGTGGCTAGAGTGTTCCAAGTTGTGATGGAACCTGCTGGTAACGAATGTAGCCAAGCTTTAGCTCTGTCTTTCAGGGAATATGGAAAAACCCGCAGTCTCATTGCTTCTTCAGCTGCTCGGTTGTTATTGAAAGTACCGCAAACTTCCAGGAAGTTGCTGATGTGGGCATTAGGATCTTCAGTTGCATTTCCCCCAAACTGTACTGACTGCTGAATCATCTGAATGCATGTTTTGATGTTACACGCATTTGCTGGTAAATGAGGAAGTACAATACAAGAAATGAAGCCGTCGACCACCGAAATGGTTCTGTCTCGAATGGGTATCGGTGGTGCAACTTCCAAAGGTTCAGGTTCCATGTTGATGATTGATTCTTGGCCTTCTCGCCTTTCCCTTATCAACTGTCTGATGGTTCTTTCAATTTCTGGGTCAAGCGGTCGAAGTTCAAAGCTTCTGGTTCGTCTCATGTAGTTTCTGAGAATCTGAAACACAAGAAAACAAAAACAATAAGTAAAAAGAAATTAGATACAAGTAACATATCTAACCCCAAAACTAATAGTGAAAGATAAATAACTCCCCGATAACGGTGCCAAAAACTTGACAGGTGCGTAATCACACACGTATAACGCAAGCGCACGTATCGTTCAAGTAGTATAAAAAGTATCGACCCCACGTGGACTTAATACCTAATCTATTAATTTTATGAGGTCAAATGATTACTAGTATCTAACAGGTTGATTGATTGATTTGAAATGATGATGATTTTAAATTTAAAAACAAGTGAATAAAATTGTACGAAAGTAGGTTTAAGAAAATTCAATATTTAGGAAACTATCTAGGGTTGTGAATATTTCTAATATCTTTTAAAAGATGAAGTGGTTATTTCATGTTTGTATAATATATCAGTTTACTAACCTGGAACACGAAATTATGCGAAAGCCTCTGTCGATGGTCAGATGTAAATACCTAGTTTAACCCAATTGAACCATATGTCTATGTCAACCAAATTACATGGATTCATTAAGTTTAAGTTCCAATTATGGCTACCCCAGCCCAACAGGTATATGTCTATCCTGTAAGGAAATCTATTAAAGGGTTATCTATCCTCAAGGAAGATCATGGGCTATTAAGTCTAAGGCTGAAACCTAAAATTCATTTGTCAAGTTTATTTTAGATTTACCAGATCAATCTTATTAATGGCCAATTAACAAGACGCATTAAGCTTGAGACTTAATAAGTAAACCTTTGAATTACCCAAACTATAAAATAACTCCTTATAAACCGGTGATATTAGAATACATCACAACCCCAAATAACTAACTTAGTTACGACACATAACTAGGGCTAGTAAAAACTTAAATAAAATAAAAGACATAAAGTAAATGCTGAAAAGTAAATGCTGAAATTAAATACTGAAAATTAAATGCTGAAAAGTAAATGCTGAAAAGTAAATTACTGAAAAGTAAATTGCTGAAAAGTAAATTGCTGAAAAGTAAATAAAGTAAAAGTACAATAAAAGAAAATGCTGAGGTAAAAGGATCCACTTTTATTACTTCTATTTTAGATATCTCTCTTAATATAATATATTAACTTTGCATGATAATTACCAACCAGCCATATAGGCGGTATCCAGATTAAGTCAAATTAATAATTAATTACCAACCGACCAATATGGCGGTATCATCGTTAAGTCATGTTTTAACTAGTTTATATATTATAATTAAGGGAGATTAATCTAAATATTAGTAATAAAAGTTTTACCTTTTACCCCAGCAAATGGGAGTTACCTCCTCATTACTGTAAAGTAAAAACTGAAAATTAAAGAAAGAAAAGTATTGTGCGTAAAAGTAAATTGCGGAAAGTAAAAACTGAAAAGTAAAGAAACAAAGTGCGAAAGCGGAAATTAATTACTGAAAGCTGTAAATAAACAAACAAGATACAATCTTCTTAGTATTCTTAAGGAATTCCTTAGAAGAAAGTATGAATTTACAAATGAAATGACTTGGTATTTATAGGCAAAATTTTGCCTCCATCAAATCATCCACCAAATCCATTATTAATTGCTCTACTAATTGCTCCACTAATTGCTCCACCAAATACATTATTAATTGGTCCACCAAATCCATTATTAATTGCTCCACTAATTGCTTATCATGTTTGGTGGTGATTTGATAATTTTTATTATTTATTTATTAATTTATTTTTTTGCTTTGAAAATGATTGAAAATGACTTTAATAATTAGACACAACACACTTCTGGATGGTTTATCAATTTAGGGCATGTAATATTCAGAATTCGAAATTATTTTGTGTTTCAAAGTTGTATATCTTTGAGTCTTCTTTAATCTGGAACTTGAATCAGCTCAATCCGATATCGGAATAAAAAGTTATGACCAAAATACGATAGATGCGCAAAATTAGAATTTCCAAAACTGTACTTCGTTAAAACGCCGTTTCAAGTTTCCAATCTCCAAAATTAATATGTCAAGTCCAATTTTTGCCCTTATTTGACCCACATTTCGTCCTAAATGATTTCATTGTGTCATAATATTATTTTATCTGCAAAATAAACTAAAACACATCAAAACGTTCATCAAACCAGAGAAACTAAACAAAATATTAAGTAAAAGGGGCGGTAAATATTGATATATTTTCCGCTCATCACTACCTGTGAGATGACAATTATTAGTTAAACAATAAAATATATCGTGAAAGGTAAAAAAGTCAGGATCCTGTGGGAGAAAATAAAAGAAAATAACAAAACAAATCATAATTATTAGGAAAAGACAAAGAGATATAATATTTACAAGAAAAGTAGCGGCTTGAATGACGTCTATGCGTCAGGGACAAGCTTTCCATCCAATTTTATTATAAATTGGCAAACAGGGTCTTTTTGAGTCAGATTCCCGAGAGTTAACTGTTGTCTTTCCTTTAGGAATTGTGTATATAACACGCGAATTTCATAATACACATATCTACTGGGATGCGTCTCAAGAGTTTTAGATATGTCATCCAAAGACTCTTTACTCAAGCCATCCCTAATGAAATTAATCTTATCTTCATGGTTATCAGACACCATTCTAAAAAACGACAACGAGTATCACAAAATTTACGAGCACATTTATAGCAAACACACATTCTTTTAGCTCTTCTCTTTTTAGCGTAGGTTCTCATTCCTAAACCAAGTAGATGTGAAATAAAAGAGTCAGAAGACTCACCTGCCAATCGGACCCGTGCTTCAATAATCCAACGAATGTCATTAGGAATACCTTTGATCATCAGTAGTCTCATCCTTTCCAAGCGAGCTTTGTAAACTTTCATCATAGATTTTTGAAGGAGAGAAGAAAATTGCTTGTGAAGATTTGCGAGAACTTTTTCCATCATGAAAATAACTTAACCTGTAAAAACTAAACACACTAAATTAAATCACACCAAATCACAATATATACACAAATTGCATGGGTTGCCTCTCAGCTAGCGCTAAGTTTAATGTCGTCAGCTAGACGTTACTGCCCGAACGTTAAGCTGGATCTGAAAGTGTGACACTTTCTTTTTGTCTATCAAAAGATTCTCCCCAATAGTGCTTGACATGCTGACTATTAACCTTGAATGTTTCATTGGTGTTGGGATCCAGTAACTCAACAGCTACATATGGTAAAACCTGAGTGTTCATAAATGGACTTGATTTCAACTTTCCAGGGAAAAGTTTCAACCGTGAATTGTACAACAACACTTGATGCCTCAGTTTCAAATGTCTGTGCACTATTTTTTGATCATGCCATTTCTTGGTCTTTTCTTTGTATAATCTGGCATTCTCATAAGCCTGTAGGCAAAATTCCTCTAATCCGCTGAGTTGGTGAAGTCGTTTCTCTCATGTAGCTTATGGATCAAGATTCAACTTCTTCAGTTCCCAGTACGCCTTGTGTTCAAGCTCAACTGACAGATGACACGCTTTCCCAAACACCATACGATATGAGGACATACCAATAGGTGTCTTGCAAGCTGTCCGGTAGCCCCATAATGCGTCATCCAGTTTTGTAGACCAACGGTTCTCTCCAAGATTCTTTTGATCTCCCTGTTTGAAACTTCAACTTGTCCATTTGACTGTGGATGGTAAGCAGTGGCAACCTTATGAGTAACTCCATATTTGGATAGGAGTGCATCAAAGTATCTATTGCAGAAATGTGAACCACCATCACTGACAATTGCAAGAGGTGTTCCAAACAGAGTGAAAATATTCTTTTTAAGGAACTTGATCACCACTTTTGAATCGTTGGATGGCAGTGCAATTGCTTCAACCCATTTGGAGACGTAGTCTACTGCATAAAACATGGCACCAAACATGGCACCAAACATGGAAGCATGTTTGGTGGAAGTTTGATAATTTTTACTTTTTTATTTTATTAATTTTATTTTATATTTTGAAAATGACTATAGTAATTACACAAAATATACTAGATTATTCATCAATTTCGGCCTTCCAAACTTCAGAATTCGAAAATATTTAAATCTTCAATGTTGTATATCTTTGTGTCTTCTTTAATCCGGAACTTGAATCAGCTTAATCGGATATCGGATGAAAACGTTATTGTCAAAATACAAAACTTATGCAAAATTGGAATTTAGGAATGCACTTCGTGACATGTATAGTAAATTTCGGTTTCGCCATTTTTTTCTCCGAATTTCATCGTTTTAGCCCCGAGTTGATTCCATTAAATCTCAATACTTTATTTATCTGCAAAACACATAAAACACATCAAAAGGTTCATCAAACCCGGGAAACTAAACAAAATATTAGGTAAAATGGTGGTAAATATTGATATATTTTCCGCTCATCAATCATACCATACATCATAATATTAGCATATTGAGATATATATCTAATCAAATAGTCATTCATCGGCAAACAATTTATTCAACTGGTCATTTCGCCAATTACCTTGGTTCGTACTGCTAAAAACCTATTATTAAGTGCTTATGAGTCTAACCTATATCATCTACTCAAGGCATCAGATAAAAATCAGTTGGGACTTACCGTTTCTATAACTTCATCTAAAGCAAACAAATTCATCATTAGACTTATACTTTACTATGAAGGAATAAAAATAAAAAATAATTAATTTTTTTAACTAACAGGAGCTATCACTACATGCACACACCCCCAAACTTAAAACTTGCATTGTCCTCAATGTAAGATAAATATAGAGAAACAAGAGTGAGGAACAACACTACTGTGCATGGAGTTGATCAGGCTATTGTTGGTAAGAATTTGGTTGCACGGGCTTTATGTGTTTCTTGCTACCTGCATAAATAACATGCAAACGAATAAAGAAATAAATAGAACACAAAAAAATTAAAAATAAAATAAAGAAAATAAAAATAAACAAATGCAAGGATTGCCTCCCCACTGGCACTAAGTTTAACATTTTCGGCCAGACGCAACCACCCAAATGGTCATGGTGACTTCTTCTTTGGTATCCACTGGTTATTATGATATGAAAAGATAGCATGGCAGACTGTGGTAGTTTATCCAAATACATCTTACTGCTGCTTGGTCATGGAGGAAGTAATCTGCCCAATATGTGTTTCTAAGGCATTTATTGTCGCACCGATATTTTCCATGTGTGTCTCAATATTGTTCAGCCTTGACTCATTCTTCTCAAACCTCACTGAAGTATTAGCAAAAAACGCGCTCATGAAATCTTCCAAGGAAGATTTCTGCTCAGCTCTTTGATAGTCAAAGCCCGAAGGTTGTAAGGCATTTTATGTATTAGCATATGAAAGGTTTGGATGATAGCGGTTAGGCACAAGGTTTCCTCTATAGCTATTGAAGTTTCGATTGTTCACATACTGGACTTGCTCAAAGTTTGGGTCTTCTTCTAATAACTGCATATTTGTATCCGTCGTTAATTCAATAGATGCTTGTGCTCGTGGATTTGTAAGGGTTGCTAGTTGAGTAGATAGGGTAGAAATCTGAGCTGTTAGTGCCACAAGAGGGTTCACTTCATATATTCCAGCTACTTTGGTCACTGTAGCACGTTCACTTGGCCATTGGAAATGGTTAACGGCCATTTCTTCTAACAGATTGTAGGCGTCCTCGGTTAATTTCTTGAATAGAGCTCCCTCAACTACTGCATCAACCACAGTCATATTCAAACCATTCAGCCCATTATAGAATAACTGAATCTGGACCTAGTCTGCGCAATCGTGTTGAGAGCATCTTCAGAGTAAATCCTTAAAGCGCTGACCGGCGTAAACACACATGTATAACACAAGCGCACGTATCGTTCAAGTAGTATAAAAATATCGATCCCACGAGGACTTAATTCCTACTGTTGTTATTAATTATTGATACTATTTATTTACATGTATCTAATTATAGGGAGAAGAAAATGATTGCTTTTGTTGGTTGAATGTGGATTTGATAAATAAAATACTTAAAGACACAAAAAAAAATACTAAGGAAAATAACAAAAGACTCAAAGATATAGGGTTGTGATTCCACACAATATTATTCTAAAGATGAATTGATTTTCTTACATATGTGTAATAAATCAGTTTGCTAACCTGGAACACGAAAATATGCAAAAGCCTTTGTCGATGGTCAGACGCAAATACCCAGTATAACCCAATTGAACCATATGTCTATGTCAACCAAATTACCTGGATTCATTAAGATTAAGTTCCAATTATGGCTACCCCGCCCGACATGTATATGTCTATCTTGTAAGGAAATCTATTAAAGAGTTATATATCCTCAAGGAAGATCGTGGGCTAGTGGAAATGATTAATCGTGCTGATGCATTTATTGCTTTGCCAGGTGGCTTGGGTATATTGAAGGAAATTTTTACAGTGTTATCTTGGGCGAACCTGAACATACACCAGAAACCGCTTGGACTGTACAACGTTGAAGGATTTTATGATTTTCTTTGTGTGTTTCTTGATGATGCCTGTAGAAATTGGTTTGTGTCAAAACCTATGAAAGAACTCATATTTATTGTCAGAACTGCTCCGGATCTAATTGACCAAATCTTAGCCTATGAACCACAAATTGACCCTATCATTTCAAAGATAAATTGGTCCGAGGACGATCGTGGTAAGAGGCGTCGGATTAATCTGGATCTTAACCTTTAACTTTTCATTTAGATGTAGAATTTCAGCTAACTAGGTATTATCTTCTAAACTCTTCTTCTATTGTTTAAGATATTGGAGACAATGTCTCATTTAGGTTTGGGGGAGGGAATTAGTTGATCAGTATCTTGTTTTTAGTTGTGTGTTATTTTTATTTTTAGTCCAAAATTTTTCGAAAAATACAAAAAAAAAATTGAAAAATTTTCAAAAATTACAAAAATATTTTGCGTTTTTATTTTGACTAAAAAGATGAAATTGGTAAGAGGTAGCTGAGTAATGAGTTTCCACTCCTGAGACGTATCTCAAACCTAATTCGGAACAAGTTAATTTTTGTTTATTTCCTTTTGAATTATTTAATTTGTGAATTCTCCATAATACTGACTAAAATGGATCTTCATATGCTCAGTTAGCAAGTATTATCAACATGCATAGTAACATACGAACATAAGCTGAAATTGAAAAGTTTGTAATATTCAATGCTATAGTTTAATTGGAGGAAACATCTCAAAAAGTGATGGAGTAAAAAAAAACATCTGAGATCCGAGTTATTAAGTCTGTAAGGGTGTTTTAACACCTAGTGCCCTAAAGCCAACTGGTTTGGGAGTCACTGGCCCAAAGCTCGCTATATGGATCAAAGATGCTGCAAAAATATATATATCTGAAGTCTGAGTAATTAAGTCCGTAGGGGTGTCTTAACACCTGGGGCCCTAAAGCCAACTGGTTTGGGAGCCACCGACCCAACACTCGCTACATAGATGGAAGATATTGTATATAAAAAAATCAAAAATCAAAGAAAAAAATCAGAAAAATTAGAAAAATTATTCCATTGCTGCAAAAGGTGTGAATTCTGATAAAACTTTAGGACAAAAATATTATTGACTGTTGTGGGAAAAAATGAGTTGATTAATATTTTGCCGGCTGTGCATATGGAGAATGGTAAATATAATCGGAGAATTTACTTATTCAGTAATTTAGAAAGAAAGAAAACAACTAGTAACTTGGAGTAGAAGTTTCACCTGATTAGTCACTAACTTCTTTTTTCTTGTCTTTTTGCTTTTGTGTACATTAGTTTTATTATCTTTTTACTTTTGTAAAATGTTTGTGGGTATCGTTGCTGTAAGCTCTCATGAGACTATAACTCGTCCACTAGGGACAACTAGGGGTTTAAAGGCTTGTTGCATATGCTAAATGCAACCGTGATCCCTACGAAAGTGGCTTAGTTTAATTTTAATTATTTCTTGTATTTTATTTTGTTTTTTTTTGCTTGAGGACTAGCAAAATGTTAGGTTTGGGGGTGTGATGAGCGGAAAATATATCAATATTCACCGCTCCTTTTACTTAATATTTTGTTTAGTTTCTCGGGTTTGATAAATGTTTTGATGTGTTTTAGTTTATTTTGCAGATAAAATAATATTGAGACACAATGAAATCATTTAAGACGAAATATGGGTCAAATAAGGATAAAAATTGGACTTGAGATATTAATTTTGGAGATTGGAAACTTGAAAGGGCGTTTTAACGAAGTGCAGTTTTGGAAATTCCAATTTTGCACATCTTTCGTATTTTGGGCATAACGTTTTACTCTGATATTAGATTGAGCTGATTCAAGTTCCAGATTAAAGAAGACTCAAAGATCTACAACTTTTAAACACAAAATAATTTCTAATTCTGAAGATTTCATGCCCGAAATTGATGAACAATCCAGAAGTGTGTTTTATGTAATTATTAAAGTCATTTTCAATCATTTTCAAAGCAAAAAATAAATTAATAAATAAATAATAAAAATTATCAAATCACCACCAAACATGATAAGAAATTAGTGGAGCAATTAATAATATATTTGGTGGAGCAATTAGTGGAGCAATTAATAATTGATTTGGTGGATGATTTGATGGAGGCAAAATTTTACCTATAAATACCAAGCCATTTCATTTGTAAATTCATATTTTCTTCTAAGGAATTCCTTAAGAATACTAAGAAAATTGTATCTTGTTTGTTTATTTACAGCTTTCAGTAATTAATTTCCGCTTTCGCACTTACTTTTCTTTACTTTTCAGTTTTTACTTTCCGCAATTTACTTTTACGCACAGTACTTTTCTTTCTTTAATTTTCAGTTTTTACTTTTCAGTAATGAGGAGGTAACTCCCATTTGCTGGGGTAAAAGGTAAAACTTTTATTACTAATATTTAGATCAATCTCCCTTAATCATAATATATAAACTAGTTAAAACCTGACTTAACGAGGATACCGCCATATTGGTCGGTTGGTAATTATTTAAATTGGTTTTAACCTGACTAAAATAGATACCTCCTGATTGGCCGGTTGGTAATTAATTATTAATTTGACTTAATATGGATACCGCCTATATGGCTGGTTGGTAATTATCATGCAAAATTAATATATTATATTAAGGAAGATATCTAAAATAGAAGTAAAAAAAGTGGATCCTTTTACCTCAGCATTTTCTTTTATTGTACTTTTACTTTATTTACTTTTCAGCAATTTATTTTCAGCATTTACTTTTCAGTATTTACTTTTCAGTAATTTACTTTCAGAATTTAATTTTCAGTATTTAATTTCAGCATTTTACTTTCCGTCATTTACTGTTCAGCAATTTACTTTTCAGCATTTTACTTTATGTCTTTTATTTTATTTAAGTTTTTACTAGCCCTACTTATGTGTCGTAACTAAGTTAGTTATCTGGGGTTGTGATGAATTCTAATATCACCGGTTTATAAGGGGTTATTTTTTAGTTTGGGTAATTTAAAGGTTTACTTATTAAGTCTTAAGCTTAATGTGTCTTGTTAATTGGCCACTAATAAGATTGATCTGGTAAATCTAAAATAAACTTGACAAAGGAATTTTAGGTTTCAGTCTTAGACTTAATAGCCCACGATCTTCCTTGAGGATATATAACCCTTTAATAGATTTCCTTACAGGATAGACATATACCTGTCGGGCGGGGGTAGCCATAATTGGAACTTAAACTTAATGAATCCATGTAATTTGGTTGACATAGACATATGGTTCAATTGGGTTATACTGGGTATTTGCGTCTGACCATCGACAGAGGCTTTCGCATAATTTAGTGTTCCAGGTTAGTAAACTGATATGTTACACAAACATGAAATAACCACTTCATCTTTTAAAAGATATTAGAAAGATTCACAACCCTAGATAGTTTCCTAAATATTGAATTTTCTTAAACCTACTTTCGTACAATTTTATTCACTTGTTTTTAAATTTAAAATCAGCATCATTGCAAATCAATCAATCAACCTGTTAGATATTAGTAATCATTTGACCTCATAAAATTAATAGATTAGGTATTAAGTCCTCGTGGGATCGATACTTTTTATACTACTTGAACGATACGTGCGCTTGCATTATACGCGTGTGATTACGCACCGGTCAGAGTTATAGTCTCGTGAGGGCTTACAGTGACGACACCCACAAACGTCATTCACACATAATCATGCAAAAATATGAAAATAATAAAAAGAAAATAAAATAATCCTGATAGTTACGCATAAAATTGTGCTCAAAGAATGTTTATCAATGAAATCAGAGAACTTTTAAAGTACTCAACTGCGACTTAAATCCAAGTTCTTGAATAAACCATCTAAGCCAGACTCACAGTGTGCATGTGTAAAGTTTTATTCATAGCTCGATTCCAAATAAGCCAACTCAATGATTTCGTCTAAAAAATTGAGATCCAATGGGTCAAACCAACTTAGATATCTCAAATTTATTCTGAATTTTCCTTTATTTGCCCAGTATGGTATGATTTTATTTTCTTATTTTATTATATTATATATTTTTTTCAACACACCTACCCTTTAAGGTAGCATTTTTCTCCTCAATGTGGTTCTTCCTCAATGTGGTCCTAACACTCGCCCATAGGTAGCTTCACGCTTATCGGTTATATGTGGTTTATTTTTCTTATCATACCATACATCATAATATTAGCATATTGAGATAGATATCTAAGCAAACAATCATTCATCGGCAAATAATTTCTTTAACTGGTCATTTCACCAATTACATAGGTTCGTACGGCTAAAAACCAATTATTAAGTGCTTACGAGTCTAACCTATATCAGCTACTCAAGGCATCAGATAAAAATCAGTTGGGACTTATCGTTTCTATAACTTTATCTAAAGCAAACAAATTCATCATTAGACTTATACTTTACTATGAAGGAATAAAAATAAAAAATAAATAATTTTTTTAACTAACAGGAGCTATCACTACATACACACACCCCCAAACTTAAAACTTGCATTGTCCTCAATGTAAGATAAATATAGAGAAACAAGAGTGAGGAACAACACTACCATGCGTGGAGTTTATCAGGCTCATGTTGGTAAGAATTTGGTTGCACGGGCTTTGTGTGTTTCTTGCTACCTGCATAAATAACATGAAAATAAATAAAGAAATAAATAGCACAAAAAAATTAAAAATAAAATAAAGAAAATAAAAATAAAAATAAACAAATGCAAGGATTGCCTCCCCGCTAGCGCTAAATTTAACGTTTTCGGCAGACGCAACCACCCAAATGGTCATGGTGACTTCTTCTTTGGTATCCACTGGTTATTATGATATGAAAAGATAGCATGGCAGACTGTGGTAGTTTATCCAAATACCTCTTACTGCTACTTGGTCATGGAGGAAGTAATATGCCTAATATGTGTTTCTAAGGCATTCATTGTCGCACCGATATTTTCCATGTGTGTCTCAATATTGTTCAGCCTTGACTCATTCTTCTCAAACCTCACTGAAGTATTAGCAACAAACGCGCTCATGAAATCTTCCAAGGAAGATTTCTGCTCAGCTCTTTGATAGTCAAAGCCCGAAGGTTGTAAGGCATTTTATGTATTAGCATATGACAGGTTTGGATGATAGCGGTTAGGCACAAGGTTGCCTCTATAGCTATTGAAGTTTCGATTGTTCACATACTGGACTTGCTCAAAGTTTGAGTCTCCTTCTAATAACTGCATATTTGTATCCGTCGTTAATTCAATAGATGCTTGTGCTCGTGGATTTGTAAGGGCTGCTAGTTGAGTAGATAGGGTAGAAATATGAGCTGTTAGTGCCACAAGAGGGTTCACTTCATATATTCCAGCTACTTTGGTCACTGTAGCACGTTCACTTGGCCATTGGAAATGGTTAATGGCCATTTCTTCTAACAGATTGTAGGCGTCCTCGGTTAATTTCTTGAATAGAGCTCCCTCAACTACTGCATCAACCACAGTCATATTCAAACCATTCAGCCCATTATAGAATAACTGAATCTGGACCTAGTCTGCGCAATCGTGTTGAGAGCATCTTCAAAGTAAATCCTTAAAGCTCTCTCATGCTTCATACAAAGTCTCAGTTTCTAGCTGTTTAAATATGCTAATTTATGCCCTCAGTTGAGCTGATTTAGCTGGTAGAAAGAATCGCTCAAGAAATTTCGTGGCCATATCCTGCCATGTCATGATATTCCATTTCTATATTGATTGAAGCCAATCCCACACTTTATCCCTTAAAGACAATGAGAATAATTGTAGCCTGATAGCCTCTTTACTCACGTCATTCATCTTTATGGTGTCTGAGATCTCCAGGAACATCCTTAAGTGCATGTTGGGATCATCTACAGCTGAACCCCCAAACCGATTTCATTGAACCATATTGATCAATGCAGGTTTTAGCTCAAAATTGTTGGTGTTGATTGGTTGATGGGCAATCCCAGAATAAGTATCATCTATGACCAGCTGGAAGTGATCTCTGATTGCCACCTAGCGTGAGTTGTTCTCTATGTTTTCAGCCGCCATTGCTTCTTTTTTAGTTTTCTTTCTTTCCTTAGTCTCCTCGCAGTTCTTTCTATTTCAGGATCAAACATGAGTGAGTCGAGACTTATGGATCTTCGCATTCACTGAAGCACCAAAAAAAAAAAGAAAAAATCAATAAACAAAACAAAACAAATAAATACAAAACAAAAATAAACAAAAAATAAAAATTAAATTAAAGCTAAGATTACTTGGTAATAGTATTCATGTGAATTAAACAACTAATCCCCGGCAACGACGCCAAAAACTTGTTGCAGTATTTTATATCGTACCGTAAATATACGGTGTCAAGTTTTAATAAAGATGAGTGTAGAGTGTCGAAACCACATGGATTGCGTTAACTCGCACTAAATACTACACTTGATAATCCTAACTTTATTTAGAAAACAAATAATAAAGATTTAACTAGATAAATAATATATAAAAATATTTAGATATGGGGAACTAATACGATAGAGATTCCAGAGTCTGATTTCACTTAGCTATCCCCTATATATTTGTCATGCCAATTAACTTGTTCAGTGTATTGTTTATAAGTCAATAATCCTCAAGTATTCACTCCATCTCTTGAGTAACGGTGAAAATATTATCAACTACAGATTTCAATATTCTTATAAAAATCTAGTAATTAACAACTCATTACGTCTTGTGACTCTATGTTAACGACTTCAAAGGCACTATAAATTCTCTCGAATTCTATAAAATCTTAGGTCATATTCTCTAGATCTTATTGAAAATCTTTTCTCTCGAGTGATAGATTCTAAACAATAAGAAGCATTAAATTCAAAAGAATATAAATAAACTGAAATATAACTTCATAACAATGTTAGCAAACAATACAAGGTTCAAGTATCAGTTACATCATTCTCCAGAATTAAGGAGTTAGTTCATGACTAAAGATAAAAATAATAAAAATAAGGTCATGAATCTAATGGAAATCATTAGAGTTCTAAGAAAGAAACAAGAAGATAAAACCCGAATTGAATCCCTTCCTCTTCGGACGTCACCGTCTTCGTCTCCTCTTGTTGCTCTTCAATCCTCATTCTTGGATCTCTCTAAAAATAAGTCTTTTCTGTTTTGTGCTATGTATTAGCCTCCTCCTTTAGTCTTGGACGAACTTATGTATTTATAATAAAGCCTTGGGGACATGGTGCATCTAAAACCCTAAAATTGGTGTTTTGGACTCCCCGTAGCACCGCGACGCCTGAACTTGGGCGCCGCAGCGCCAAAGCCACGAGAACTTTGTATGGATGCTGAGAGGCGTCGTGACGCCAGCAAATTCTTTTCACTAGTTCCTGCATCTAGCGTCTCTGCTCTTCCCACGCGCATCCGATACGTCCGTATGGTCGTAAAACACGTATAAATTCCCCAAGATCCATATATTAATACTTCCTACAGATAAAACATAAAAGAACTACAAAATACATTAAATGATACGGAAACTAACAAAATAGTAAGCTAAGAATGCGTGAATAAGTGGGTATAAACCACACTTGTCACATGTCTACTGCAGGCAACTGGTTCACCAGGCTCTAAAACTCATTGGTGTGTTCTGCAATAGAAGTTTCACTCTGTAGCTTCAGATTCACCAAACGCCTCATTATTAAGGCTTTATTCTGAGCTGTCTTGGCCTGGAACATATCTTCCAATTTTATCCATATTTCATAAGTATTTGTATCATTTGCTACGTAATGGAAGACACTATGACCGATCCACTGCCTAATCTAACCCAGAGTTCTGTTATTGAGTTTATTCAAGCCATACTCTTTAACAGATTATGGTCTCACTCCCTTCATCTCGATAATATCGAACAAATCTTTACAGTGTAAATAATTTATCATTTCAGGCCTCCAGAGGGAGTAATTGGTTACCGTCAGCTTAATCATTGTACCAGAAAGGAATCTTCCATTTCCATTTTAATTTTAAAGTTTAAAATGAAAATAGGATAAAATTGGAACTGATTTTCATAAATCGGAGGTCACCGTTGCGTCTGGAACGGTTGAAAATAATGGATTAGATAATTCGTTGGTCCAAATCTGACTCAGAGACCGATTCATAAATTTCTAAAAATTCCTCGGGCTAAAATATAAATTTCAGAGACTTCAGGGGGCTCAGTGACATTTATCAGGGTTGTTGACAAGTGTCTGCTGACGTGGCAAAAGTGGGAACGTTGGTGACATGGCTGACATGTGGCCGATGACGTGGCTGATTACTCGACGTTGGCGTGGCTGTTGACTGTGCACTGACGTGGCCGTCTTCAACCTTCGTCTGGCGCGTGCTGCGCGTGGACAGGCTGCTGGAAGACACATGCGATGCGTACGGGCAGTCTGGACATTCGTTCGATCGTCGAAAAATATCGTCGTGCTCTCTCGACGTGAACAAACTGATGGTATGCTCAAAAATGATTTTTGACAACTTTACTAAAATTTGAATTTTCCGAACCGAGTTCCGTTTTTCAGTTTTACGACCCCAATGTATAATCAAAACTCTGATACCACTTTTTGTGATTCTCTGATCACTCTAGAGTGTGTTTGAAGGAAAAACTGAAACTTTCTATTACTACAAGAATAGATCACAAGTGTTTACACCTTACAAAAACCTTCACTCTCGAACACTATACCAAGCTTGATTTGGGATGCCCTGAGCTTACAACCAAGCTATGAATTTATAGCCAAGGTTTTTATCACATTTTCAACACTTCTACAGTAGATCACCTAAAATTGTGTTGTTTGCTTCTTTAAGTTTCAACTCCACCGAAAGTTGCATGACAACTTCCTTTTGGATGCTGGATTATGCATTGAAGCTTCCCATGCAGCTGGATCTCACATGTGTGTGTATATATGGATACATTTATGGTACCCAATGATATCTAATACTTTTGGGGTTCAAACATGCAACTTTTACCATTGAACATGCAACTTATACCATTAAATATGCAAACTCTAATAAGCATGAAATTTTTGAAAACTTGAAACTAGTTTCATGGTTATTGGTAGAGTTTGCATGTTTAATGATTTAAGTTGCATGTTCAATACTCAAAATAGCATGTTTGTACCGTGGGTACCATAGTAGTGACTATATATATATCTTTTGACCTCTTTATGTTATATTTAAAATTATTATTTTATTAAATTCGGTAAAAATTAGATTTTTTTTTTCTGATTTTTATTAATGTTAACTTGATGTTTTTCTGAGTCTCGCTTAAAGAAAAACTCATAGAAACACGACTAAAATGGTTTATTGTCTAGAGAAACTTTTGTAAACGTAGTGAAGTGAGACACAGTCAACATCAACTCATTGAGATCATGTGTTCGAATTCATGGAGTGTGTTTCTTATAAGAGCTTAGAATAGCCAGGATTTTATGTGCTCCACTTAAGCTCGTGACCGGCGTAATCACACACGTATAACGCAAGCGCACGTAACGTTCAAGTAGTATAAAAAGTATCGATCCTACGATGACTTAATACCTAAGCTATTAATTTGTGAAGTCAAATTTTTACGAGTATCTAATGGATTTATTGATTGATTGAGTGGTGATTTTTAAACTTAAAATAAATAAATAAAAATGACGCGAAAAGAAGTTGAGGAAAATTCAAATTTATAAAACTATCCAGAGTTGTGAATCATTCCAATATCTTTTTTAAAAAAATGAAGTTGTTATTTTATGTTTGTGTAATATATTGATTTACTAACCTAGAACACGAAATTATGCAAAAGCCTCTATCGATGGTCAGCTGCACATACCCAGTGTAATCCAATTAAACCATAAGTCTATGTTAACCAAATTACCTATATTCATTAAGATCAAGTTCCAATTGTGGTTACCTCCGCCCGACAGGTATATGTCAATCCTGTAAGGAAATCTATTAAAGGGTTATCTATCCTCAAGGAAGATCGTGGGCTATTAAGTCTAAGGCTGAAACCTAAAATTCCTTTGTCAAGTTTATTTTAAGTTTACCAGATCAATCTTATTAGTGGCCAGTTAACAAGACACATTAAGCTTAAGACTTAATAAGTAAACATTTATATTACCCAAACTATAAAATAACCTCATGTAACCCGATGATATTGGAATTCATCACAAACCCAGATAACAGACTTAGTTACGACACATATCTAAGGCTAATAAAAGCTTAAATAAAATAAAAGACATAAGTAAATGCTAGAAATTAAATGCTGGAAATTAAAAATGTAAAAGCACAATAAAAGAAATTGCTGGGGTTAGAGGATCCACTTTTAATATTTCAAAATTAGAAATCTCCCTTATTCTCAATGTTAACCGATTAATTAACCAGACCATAAAGGCGGTAATTTCATTTGTCTCAATTAAATCCAACCGGCTATATAGGTGGTAACAAGGTTATTACCTAAACCGACCATTTTGGTGGAAACTACGTCTGAAATGAAAAACCGACCATATAGGTGGTAAATAAGGTTGTCACATAAACCGGCCATATAGGCGGTAACTAATTAATCCAAATTTTAAATAAAATAATGGAGATTAATCTAATTTATTATATTAAAAGTCTTACCTCTTCACCCCAGCAGAATGAGATTACTTGCTCATGCTGTAAATGAAAACACACAAAATTTTATTAATTAAATAAAAAAAATACAAGAATACTTAAATAGTATACAAGACACTTTCCTTTAGATTTTCATGGAGAAACTCCTCCAAAGGAATCATGAAAAATTTATAAAGTTAAGCTTGGTATTTATAGGAAAATCTAAAGGCTTCCACCAATTTCTCCACCAATTGTTCCACCAATAGCTTCACCAAACATGGCACCAAACATGGCATCAAACATGACACCAAATATGACACCAAATATGGAAGCATGTTTGGTGGAAGTTTGACAATTTTTACTTTTTTATTTTATTAATTTCATTTTATATTTTGAAAATGACAATAGTAATTACACAAAATATACAAGTTTATTCATCAATTTCGGCCTTCCAAACTTCAGAATTCAAAAATATATAAATCTTCATAGTTGTAGATCTTTGTATCTGCTTTAATCTGACACTTGAATCAGCTCAATCAGATATGAGATGAAAAAGTTATGTCCAAAATACGAAACTTGAGCAAAATTGGAATTTAGGACTGCACTTCGTGACACTTATAGTAAATTTCCGTTTTCGCCATTTTTTGCTTTGAATTTCATCATTTTAGCCCCGAGTTGATTCCATTAAATCTCAATACTTTATTTATCTGCAAAACACATAAAACACATCAAAACATTCATCAAACCCGAGAAACTAAATAAAATATTAGGTAAAAGGGGCGGAAATATTGATATATTTTTCACTCATCACACCCCCAAACCTAAAATTTTGCTAGTCCTCGAGGAAAACAACAAAATAAAATACAAGTAACAAATAAAATTAAAATAAGACACTTTCATAGGGATCACGGTTGCATTTAGCGTATGCAACAAGCCTTTAAACCCTTAGGTGTAACTAGTGGACGAGTTGTAGTCTCGTGAGGGTTTACAGCGACGATACCCACAAACGTCTGATAAAAGTAAAAAGATAGTAAAACTAATACACACAAAAGCAAAAAGACAAGAGAATAAAGAAGTTAGTGACTAAACAGGTGAAATTTCTACTCCAAGTTAGTAGTTATTTTCTTTCTTTCTAAATTACCGAATAAGTAAATTCTCCGACTATTTTTACCATTCTTCATATACACAGCCAACAAAATATTAATCAACTCATTTTGCCCACAATAGTCACAAGTGCAGTTGAGAAGAGAGCAATATTTTTGTCCTAAAGTTTTATCAGAATTCACAACTTTTGGTAGCAATGGAATAAATTTTTTTTTTATGATTTTTTCTTGGATTTTTATTTTTATTTTTATTTATATACAATATCTTCCGTCTATGTAGCGAGCTTTGGGCCAGTGGCTCCCAAACCAGTTAGCTTTAAGGCACTAGGTGTTAAGACACCTCTACGGACTTAATTACTCAGACTTCAGATATATATATATTTTTTGCAACATCTTCGATCCATGTAGCGAGTTTTGGGCCAGTGACTCCCAAACCAGTTGGGTTTAGGGCACTAGGTGTTAACACACCCCTACGGACTTAATAACTCGGATCTCAGACGTTTTTTTTTTCATTTTTTTTTCATTTTTTTCTTTTTCTTTTTACTTTATTGCCATTTATAGATATTTCCTCCAATTAAACTAGAGCACTGAATATTACAAACTTTTCAATTACAGCTCATTTCTATATGTTACCATGCATGTTGATAATACCTGCCAACTGAGCATATGAAGATTCATTTTAGTCAGTTTTATGGAGAATTCACAAATTAAATAATTCAAAAAGGAAATAAATAAAAATTAACTTGTTCCGAAATAAATTTGAGATACGTATCAAGAGTGGAAACTCCTTACACAGCTATCTCTCACCAATTTCACCTGATTAATCAAGTTAAAAATAAAAACACAAAATATTTATTTTTTTTAATTTTTGTAAAAATTTTCAATTTTTTTTCGAAAATTTTTGGAATAACAACAATAAAAACAAGATACTATTAACTATTCCCCTCCCCCAAACCTAAATGAGACATTGTCCCCAATGTCTTAAATAGTAGAAGAAGAGTTTAGAAGATAACACATGATTAGCTGAAATTCTACATGAAAATTAAAGGTTAAGATCCAGATTTATCCGACGTCTCTTACCACGATTATTCTCGGACCAATTTATCTTTGAAATGATAGGGTCAATTTGTGGTTCAAATGCTAAGATTTGGTCAATTAAATCTGGGGCAGTTCTGGCAGTGATGATGAGTTCTTTTACAGGTTTTGACACGAGCCCATTTCTCTGGGCATCATCAAGAAACACACAAAGAAAATCATAAAATCCATCAACATTGTACAATCCAAGCAGTTTCTGGTGTACGTTCAAGTTCGCCCAAGATAGCACTGTAAAAATTTCCTCCATTGTGCCCAAGCCACCTGACAAAGCAATAAAAGCATCAGCACGATTAATAATTTCTACCAGTCGTTCAGACATACCTGACACGATTAGTTCCTCTCCCTTTTGATGGTCCAATAAGATTTTCCTCCACCGAAGGTTTTGGGATGATTCCCAAGACTTGATTGTCTCTTTCCTGTACGACCTTTGAAATGATCCCCATAAGTCCAAGATTGATACCGCCATATACTAAGTGCATATTCCTTTCAGCTAAGACTCGACCCAATTCATGTGCTGCTGCTACGTATTGTGGCTTAATACCAACACTAGTACCACAAAACACACATATGTTTTCAACTCGTCTTCTTGAAGAGGCTTCCATGTTTTACTCTGGATGTCTTCAAAAGTGCAATGATGAGTTAAATTTATAACACCTGAAAATAGTGTAAAAATAATAGCACTAGTACCTGCCAAAAGACAATTATTAGTTAAACATTAAAATAAATCGTGATAGGTCAAAAAGGTATAGATCCTGTCGGAGAAAATAAAAGAAAATAACAAAACAAATCACAATTATTAGGAAAAGATAAAGATATATAACATTTACAATAATTTACGGCTTGATTGACGTCTATGCGTCAGGGACAAGCTTCCCATCCAATTTCTTATAAATTGGCAAACAATGTCTTTTTGAGTCAGATTCCCGAGACTTAACTGTTGTCTTTCTTTTTGGAATTATGTATGTAATTTTCGGATGGCTATATGAACATACCCACTAGGATGCGTCTCAAGAGTCGAAGATATATCATCTAAAGACTCCTTACTCAAGTCATCCTTAATGAATTTAATTTTATCTTCGCGATTATCAGACACCATTCCTAAAGAACGACAACAAGTATTACAATTCTAGCGTGCACATTTGTAACAAACACCCATTTGCTTAGCTCTACGTTTCTTTGCATAGGTGCTTCTTCCAAAACCAGGCAAATAACAATTACAAGAATCAGAATACTCACCTGCTAATCAGACCCATGCTTCAATTACCCAACGAATGTCAGTGGGAATACCTTTGATCATCAGTAGTCTCATCTGTTCCAAGCGAGCTTTGTAAACTTTCATCAGAGATTTTTGAGGGAGAGAAGGAAATTGCTTGTGAAGATTTACGAGAGCTTCTTCCATCCTGAAATGACTTAACCTGCGAAAACTAAACACACCAAATAAAATCACACCAAATCACAATATATACACAAATTGCATGGGATGTCTCCCAGCTAGCGCTAAGTTTAACGTCGTCAGCTAGACGTGACTGCCCGAATGTTATGTTGGATCTGAAAGTGTGACACTTTATTTTTATCGCTCAATTGATTCTCCCCAATAATGCTTGACATGCTGACTGTTAACCTTGAATGTTTCGTTGGTGTTGGGATCCAGTAACTCAACAGCTCCATATGGTAAAACCTGAGTGATCACAAATGGACCTGACCACCTTGATTTCAACTTTCCAGGGAAAAGTTTCAACCTCGAGTTATACAACAACATCTGGTGCCTTGGTTTCAACTGTCTGTGCACTATTTTTCGGTCATGCCATTTCTTGGTCTTTTCCTTGTATAATCTGGCATTCTCATAAGCCTGTAGGCGAAATTCCTCCAATTCATTGAGTTGGTGAAGTCTTTTCTCTACTGCAGCTTGTGAATCAAGATTCAACTTATTCAGTGCCCAGTACGCATTGTGTTCAAGCTCAACTAGAAGATGACACGCTTTCCCAAACACCATTTGATATGGGACATACCAATGGGTGTCTTGTAAGCTGTCCGGTAGGCCCATAATGCATCATCCAGTTTTGTAGACCAGTCCCTCCTTGTTGATCCAACGGTTCTCTCTAAGATTCTTTTGATTTCCTTGTTTGAAACCTCAACCTGTCTATTTGACTGTGGATGGTAGGCATTGGCAACCTTATGAGTAACTCCATATTTGGATATGAGTGCATCAAAATATCTGTTGCAGAAATGTGAGCCATCATCACTGATAATTGCACAAGGTGTTCCAAAGCGAGTGAAAATATTCTTTTTAAGGAACTTGATCACCACTTTTGAATCGTTGGATGGTAGTGCAATTGCTTCAACCCATTTGGAGACGTAGTCTACTGCAACCAGGATGTACAGGTTTCTGAATGATGGAACAAAGGGTCCCATGAAATCAATACCCCACACATCGAATATCTCCACTTCCAGAATATTTTACAAAGGTCCTTCATTTCTTCTTGAAATATTTCCTGTTCTCTGGCACCTGTCACATTGAAGAGCAAACATATAAGCATCTTTAAAAAGAGTGGGCCAGAATAAACCTGATTGTAGGACTTTGGCTGCAGTTTTATTCACGCTGAAGTGTCCGCCATATGGTGATGAATGACAATGATGCAGAACACTGTTGACTTCCTCCTGTGGAATACAACGCCTCAGTAATTGATCAGCACATCGTTTGAATAAGTACGGCTCATCCCAGACATAGTGTTTGACTTCTTTGAAGAACTTTTTCTGTTGCTGAGTTGTCCATTCCAACAGCCATTTTCCTGACACTATATAGTTGACATAGTCAGCATACCAAGGGACATCGTGCTGTTTCATGGCAAACAACTATTCATCTGGAAAAGTTTCTTTGATTGTCAGTTCTTTGCCAGCTGTTTCTCCATTCTCGAGCCTCGATAAGTGATCTGCCACTTAGTTTTCTGTCCATTTTCTTGTCTTTGATCTCCACATCAAATTCTTGCAGAAGAAGTATCAAACTGATCAATCTGGGTTTGGCATCTTTCTTCGCGATTAGATATTTGATTGTTGAATGATCTGTGTAGACCACCACTTTGGGACCCAGCAGATAAGAGCGAAATTTGTCAAAAGTGAATACAACTGCGAGCAACTCATTTTCAGTGGTTGTGTAGTTAAGTTGAGCTTCGTTCAGAGTTCTGCTGGAGTAGTAAATGGTGTGGAAAAATTTTGCTTTGCGTTATCCCAAAACTGCACCTATAGCAAAATCACTAGCATCGCATATCACCTCAAATGGCAGGGTCCAGTCTGGTGCTACAATGATGGGAGCAGAAATCAGCTTCTGTTTTAAGATCTCAAAAGCTTCATGGCATTCTTTAGTGAAGTTGAAAGACACATCCTTCTCCAGAAGATTGCACAGAGGTTTAGCAATCTTGGAAAAGTCTTTGATAAATCTCCTGTAAAAGCTAGCATGTCTAAGAAAGCTCCGAATCCCTTTGACAGATGTTGGTGGAGGTAATTTTTCAATTGTTTCAATCTTTGCTTTGTCTATCTCGATTCCCTTTTGTGAGATCCGGTGTCCAAGGACGATGCTTCCTGCACCATGAAGTGGCATTTCTCCCAGTTGAGTACCAGGTTGGTATCTTCGCACCTTTGTAACACTTGTTCCAGATTTTGCAAGCAGTGGTCGAAAGAATCTCCAAACACAGAGAAATCATCCATGAAAACCTCCATACTCTGCTCCAGCATGTCTGAGAAGATAGCCATCATGCAACGTTGAAATGTGGCAGGAGCATTACATAATCCAAATGGCATCATACGGAAAGCAAAAGTTCCATAGAGACATGTAAATGTGGTTTTCTCCTAGTCTTCTGGGGCGATGGCAATCTGATTGTTCCTTGAGTATCCGTCCAGAAAGTAATAGAACTCATGTCTCGCTAATCTGTCCAGCATCTGGTCAATGAATAGTAGCGGGAAATGGTCTTTCCTTGTTGCTTTGTTCAGCTTTCGGTAGTCCATGTATACTCTACATCCAGTCACTGTTCTTGTTGGAATCATCTCATTTTTTTCATTTGTGACTACAGTAATTCCTCATTTCTTTGGCACATACTGCATAGGACTCACCCAGCTACTGTCTGAGATGGGGTAAATGATGCCAGCATCCAACCATTTGATGATTTCTCTCTTCATGACTTCCTTCATGATTGGATTGAGTCTCCGTTGATGCTCCACTGTAGTTTTATACTCATCGTTCATCAGAATCTTGTGCATAAAAATGATGGACTAATGCCTCGAATGTCTGCTATAGTCCAGCCAATGGCCCTTCTGTGTTCTCGTAACACTCTTAGTAATTTTTCTTCATGTTCCAATGTTAGCGAAGAATAAATACTTACAGGTAATTCAGAAAAGTTTCCAAGAAATACATACCTGAGATGGCTCGGAAGTAACTTCAACTCTAACTGCGGTGGTTCTTCAATTGAGGGCTTCATTCGATCTTTTTTCTGGAGTTCCAGGCTTTCGACTGGTGGTTCTGATTTGAAGCGGAACAGCTTGTCCAGATAGTTGATACATTCCAGAATTTTAGCATCTATCTCGCTATCAGTCATGTTGGTGATGCAAGCTTCAAGTTTGTCTGTGGGAATTGTATAAGTATCTTGGATGATACTATCAACAACATCAATTCCGAAACATTCATCTTCTTTTTCATCACTCGAAAATTTCATGGCTTTGAAAACATTGAAGGTAACTTCTTGGTCCTAAACTTTCATGGTTAGTTCTCATTTTTGTACATCAATAACAGTGCGACCTGTAGCCAAAAATGGTCTCCCAAGAATGATAGGTACATCTTTATCTTCTTCCATATCAAGGATAATGAAATCTGCTGGGAGAATGAGTTTGTCGACTTTGACCAGCACATCTTCAACAACTCCTCTCGAAAATATGAGTGTTCTATCAACAAGTTGCAATGAGATTGAGGTAGGCATTGCTTCTCCAATTTACAATTTCCAGTAAATAGAAAAAGACATTAAGTTAACACTAGCACCTAAGTCACTTAAAGCATTACCGATGTAATGTTCTCTGATGGTGCATGGTACAATGAAACTGCCAGGATCTTTCAACTTAGGGGGAAGTTTCCTCTGAATGATGGCACTGCATTCTTCTGTCAATGCCACTGTCTCATAATCTCTCAATCTCCGTTTTCGTTAAAGAATGTCTTTCATGAATTTGACATAGCTAGGCATTTATTCTAAGGCTTCTGCAAATGGGATGTTGATATGCAACTTTTTGAAAACCTCCAACTTTTGATATCCAGATTGTTTTTCTGAAGACGCTGTGGAAAATGTGAAGGTAGAGTGATTTGATCTTTTTCCTTTGCTTCTTTTTCCTCCATCTGTTGCCCTGCTTCTTTTGTAACTTCTTCAATGGATGCTTTGATTCCAACATCTTTGTTGATTTCAGTACCGCTTTTCAAAGTAATGGCTTGACATTGTTCATTCCATCGGTTTCTTGGATTTGGTTATGTGTTGCTAGGACGATTCCCTGGTGGTCTGTAACTCTGAGTATTGGCCAATTGTCCAATTTGATTCTCCAGTGCTTTAATGGAAACAGATTGGCTTTGATTGAATGATGCTTGGGCTTGAAACATAGCATCGTATTTTGCTTCTTGCTTTTTGAACATCTCTGCATACCATTATTTCATTTTTGGTTCTTTTTCATACTTATGGCTTTTGTTCTGCTGTTGGAATCCAGCTGGTGGATTATTCTTTTGCCCTGAATTGTTGCTCCATGAAAAATTGGGATGATTCCTCCACCATGGGTTGTAGGTGTTGGAATATGGATTGTTCCCATGTCTGTTGAAATTGTTGACATAGTTCACTATCTCTTCTTGTTGAACTGGTTCCGGTGCTCCTCCATATGGTGAACTTGTGGATCCAGCGATGTTTACAACTTGCATGCTAAGTATTTCCAGACATTTACATATATGATCCAGCCTGGTATTCACTGCTGTGTTGGCTCAAACTTCATAAATTCATGCAATTCTTTGAATCATGTTCCTATCTGTTGGCCACAACGAATTATTGTTAGCCATTTCTTCGATTAAGTCCCATGCTTGATCTTCTCCTTTCGCCATCAAAGCTCCTCCAGCAGCAGCATCAATTGTGGTTCTCATCAATCCAGAAAGTCCATTATAGAAGGTTTGGACTTGTAGCCATTTTGCAATCTCATGGTGAGGGCATTTTCTGAGCAAATTCTTGTACATTTCCCAAGCTTCATAGAGAGATTCTGAGTCATGTTGCACAAAGGATGTGATGTCATTCCTCAACTTTGTTGTTTTAGCTGGTGGAAAATATTTTGCAAGGAATTTGGTGGCTAAAATGTTCCAAGTTGTGATGGAACCTGCTGGTAGTGAATGTAGCCAAGCTTTTGCTCTGTCTTTCAAGGAGTATGGAAAAACACGCAGTCTCATTGCTTCTTCAGCTCCTCGATTGTAATTGAAAGTGCCGCAAACTTTCAGGAAGTTGCTGATATGGGCATTTGGATCTTCAGTTGCATTCCCCCCAAATTGAACTGACTGCTGAATCATCTGAATGCATGTTTTGATGTCACATGCATTTGTTGGTAAATGAGGAAGTACAATACATGAAATGAAGCCATCAACCACCGGAATGGTTCTGTCTCGAATGAGAATTGGCGGTGCAACTTCCAAAGGTTCAGTTTCCATGTTTACAATTGCTTCTTGCCCTTCTCGCCTTTCCCTTCTCAACTATCTGATGGTTCTTTCAATTTCTGGGTCAAGCGGTCGGAGTTCAAAGCTTCTGGTTCGTCTCATGTAGTGTCTGAGAATCTGAAACACAAGAAAACAAAAATAATAAGTAAAAAGAAATTAGATACAAGTAAAGATATTTAACCTCAAAACTAATAGTGAAAGATAAATAAGTCCCGGCAACGGCGCCAAAAACTTGACCGGCGTAATCACACGCGTATAACGCAAGCGCACGTATCGTTCAAGTAGCATAAAAAGTACCGATCCCACGAAGACTTAATACCTAATCTATTAATTTTATGAGGTCAAATGATTACTAATATCTAATGGATTTATTGATTGATTGAGTGGTGATTTTTAAACTGAAAATAAATAAATAAAAATGACGCGAAAAGAAGTTGAGGAAAATTTAAATTTATAAAACTATCTAGGATTGTGAATCCTTCTAATATCTTTTTAAAAAAATGAAGTTGTTATTTTATGTTTGTGTAATATATTGATTTACTAACCTGGAACACAAAATTATGCAAAAGCCTCTGTCGATGGTCAGCTGCACATACCCTGTGTAATCCAATTAAACCATATGTCTATGTTAACCAAATTACCTGGATTCATTAAGATCAAGTTCCAATTGTGGTTACCCCCGCCCGACAGGTATATGTCTATCCTGTAAGGAAATCTATTAAAGGGTTATATATCCTCAAGGAAGATCGTGGGCTATTAAGTCTAAGGCTGAAACCTAAAATTCATTTGTCAAGTTTATTTTAAGTTTACCATATCAATCTTATTAGTGGCCAGTTAACAAGACACATTAAGCTTAAGACCTAATAGGTAAACTTTTATATTACCCAAACTATAAAATAACCTCATATAACCCGATGATATTGGAATTCATCACAACCCCAGATAACAGACTTAGTTACGACACATATCTAAGGCTAATAAAAACTTAAATAAAATAAAAGACATAAAGTAAATGCTAGAAATTAAATGCTGGAAATTAAAAATGTAAAAGTACGATAAAAGAAATTGATGGGGTTAGATGATCCACTTTTAATATTTCAAAATTAGAAATCTCCCTTATTTTGAATGTTAACAGATTAATTAACCAGAACATAAAAGTGGTAATTTCATTTGTCTCAATTAAATCCAACCGACCATATAGGCGGTAACAAGGTTATTACATAAACCGACCATATAGGCGGAAACTACGTCTAAAATGAAAAACCGACCATATAGGCGGTAAATAAGGTTGTCACATAAACCGGTCATATATGCGGTAACTAATTAATCCAAATTTTAATTAAAATAAGGGAGATTAATCTAATTTATTATATTAAAAGTCTTACCTCTTCACCCCAGCAGAATGAGATTACTTGCTCATGCTGTAAATGAAAACACACAAAATTTTATTAATTAAATAAAAAAAATACAAGAATACTTAAATAGTATACAAGACACTTTCCTTTAGATTTTCATGGAGAAACTCCTCCAAAGAAAGCATGAAAAATTTACAAAGTTAAGCTTGATATTTATAGGAAAATCTAAAGGCTTCCACCAATTTCTCCACCAATTGCTCCACCAATAGCTCCACCAAACATGGCACCAAATATGGCACCAAACATAGAAGCTTGTTTGGTGGAAGTTTGACAATCTTTACTTTTTTATTTTAATAATTTTATTTTATATTTTGAAAATGACTATAGTAATTACACAAAATATACTAGTTTATTCATCAATTTCGGCCTTCCAAATTTCAGAATTCGAAAATATTTAAATCTTAAAAGTTGTAGATATTTGTGTCTTCTTTAATCTGGCACTTGAATCAGCTCAATCAGATATCAGATGAAAAAGTTATGGCCAAAATACAAAACTTGCGCAAAATTGGAATTTAGGACTGCACTTCGTGACACTTATAGTAAATTTCCGTTTTCGCCATTTTTTGCTCCGAATTTCATTATTTTAGCCCCGAGTTGATTTCATTAAATCCCAATACTTTATTTATCTGCAAAACACATAAAACACATCAAAACGTTCATCAAACCCGATAAACTAAACAAAATATTAGGTAAAAGGGGCGGTAAATATTGATATATTTTCCGCTCATCAGCTCGGAATGGGTGGTTTGGCGGCGCAGTTTCCAATGATTCCAAATATATATATTTAATTTATATCATTTTTATATGAGTATCGTTAATTGATCCATTTGATTTTTAGGCTCCGTTTTTTGAAGTGATACATTATGTTAAAACGCTATATTAATCTTTTTTTTAACACTAATATTAATATTTACAAAATTATAACATTAATTTATACACTAACATTTATTCTATAATTTATAAACGAACTTATATTTCTTAAAATACTCTCTATCAAACTTCCCCTTACCCTCAAGAGATAACTTCTAACAACGGCGCCGTTACATGGCACCCCCGTTTTCCATACAAACGAAACCAACCTGTGGGCCCCGCGAGGCGAACGGGACTCGACCGTTGGTCCGTTGCACGCTCGTCCTCGTATTCTTGAGTTTGAAGTCAAAAACAAACCAAGACAAAAAAATTGGAAACGCATTCAAATTCAAAAATTCAAAAAAAGTCAAACAAAGCAATAAAGAAAAGGAACTGGCTGCAACTTTTAACGCAAAAACCTCTCAGTTGATCTTGAAATAAGAGCTTTTCATTTACACACACTTTCCACTACTAGCAACTTCAAGCTCCACATACACCTCCACTTCAAATTTCAAATCTTTACACCTGTTTCTTTCATATTTGGACCCCATTTGATATTTGATTTCACTAAAGATGATGAATTTTTGATGGGTTTTCATTTTTTTCATCATTGTTCACTAGTTTCTGTTTCAGAGTAAGTTAGTAGAAACCCATTTTGATTTCTGGGGTTTTTTTTTTTCGCAGCTTGAAATATCAATTTTTTATGGTAATTTTTGGTTGCAAAGCGTAAAATTTACCTTAAAATGAGGGAGGAAAAAGCATCTGAGAATCAAGCCAAGACATTGAAATTTGCTGATCAAAATCAAGCACCGAAGCCTCAAAATATAAAAACCAACAGTAATGTTAATCCTTCGAAGCCTCGGTCTTCATGGGGACTGAAAGGGTTCACAGCAGACAAAAAAACGAAGGCTCAAACAATAGTGGCGAGCAAGAAGCTTACTTTGATGACAAATTCATCAGATGTCACCAACCAGAAGAACTCAATTGTTGCTTCTCATTCGCGTGTGAAGAGATCATTGATTGGAGATTTAGCTTGCTCTGTGAATACAACTCAAGTTCATCCACAGTCTTATCAAACTCACCGGCGACAAGGGTCACGGGATTTGTTTCTTGAATTGGATAGTTTGAGGAGCTTGCTTCAAGAATCAAAAGAGAGGGAGTTTATGTTGGAAAATTGCTTATAAGTAAGCATTTTGAGGCTCAATTTTAAGCATGGTCCACTTCGTGTTAGTGGTTGTTATTGAATGATTCGGATACTCCTCCGTGAGTACTTCGAAATGGTATATTCATATGCTTAAAATGGTGTTTGGGTGAATGAGAAATTGTTACTCAAAGTTCACCCATTGGTGTTGGAAAATAAAGAAAAGTAAGCTTGTCCCATATGAGAAAGCTATAGAGAGAATATTATGCTTATATATGATTGCTCATATGTAGATGGATAAGAGTTGTAAGGATATAGGCTCTCTCTACGTGCGCGGGGGGGGGGGGGTGCAAATCAAATCCGAATCAAGCTTGGCTCGTGTGCACCCGCGTGTCCTGCGTACACGAATTCCGGACCAAAATGTGCGAGCCCGGCCTAGCGAATTTTTGCAAGCCTCCTCTTTATTTTTCCAAGCTTTTGATGTTCCATAACAGTTAATTCAATTTTATTAATTAACTAAGTGGTTACAAATCAAATGGAAGGTCTCCCACTAACTCAATTTAATTGGCATGTTAAAACTGAGGATGCCGGTACTAAGAAATTTGTCGTAGGCCGTTTCCTAGATTTTAAGATGGTTGATTCCAAAACTGTATTAAGTCAAGTACAAGAATTGCAAATTATTCTAGCAGAAATTCATGCTGAGGGGATGGTTTTAAGTGAAACCTTCCAGGTAGCCTCGATAATTGAAAAACTACCACCTGCTTGGAAAGATTTCAAGAATTATTTAAAGCATAAGCGAAAAGAAATGAGCATTGAAGATTTGGTTCTTAAGCTTAGAATTGAGGAAGATTACAGAGTATCTGACAAGAGAGGAATAACTCATGAGGCCAAAGCAAATGTTGTTGAACATGGCCATAAGAACAAGAACCATAAGAACAAAGGGTCAAAGATGGGCCCTAAAGGAGGAGTTTCCAAGAAATCCAAATTTCAAGGAAGATGCTTCAACTGTGACAAAATGGGTCACAAGTCTTCTGAGTGCAGACTGCCGAAGAAGAAAAAGAATCAAGAGGCTAATGTGATGGAAAATATGACTCAAGATGTTTCAGACATTAACCTTTCAGCTGTGGTTTCTGAGGTGAATCTGGTGGGTTCTAACCCAAGAGAGTGGTGGATTGACACTGGTGCCACTCGACATGTGTGCTCGGACAAGAGCATGTTTTCTTCATTTGAGCCTACTGGTAATGGGGAAAAATTATACATGGGAAATTCAGCAACATCTGAGATTGAAGGTCAAGGCAAGGTGATTCTGAAGATGACCTCTGGGAAAGAGTTGACTTTGAACAACGTTCTGTATGTACCAGAAATACGGAAGAATCTTGTGTCTGGATCACTTCTGAACAAGCATGGATTCCGGATGGTGTTCGAGTCTGATAAAGTAGTTTTAACTAAAAATGGGATGTATGTGGGAAAAGGGTATGTAACTGATGGGCTTTTTAAGCTCCATGTAATGGTTGTTAAACCTAAGAATATCAATAAAGCTAGTTCTTCTGCTTATATTGTTGAGTACTCTAATCTATGGCATGGTAGATTAGGACATGTTAATTTTAATTCATTACGGAAATTAATTAACATGAACCACATTCCAAATTTTAAAATTGATAACAAACATAAGTGTGATACTTGTGTTGAGGCAAAACTAACTAGATCATCTTTTCATAGTATTGAAAGAAACTCCGAACCACTTGATCTTATTCATACCGATGTATGTGATTTTAATTCAATACAATCGAGAGGCGGTAATAAATATTTTATTACCTTTATTGATGATTGTACTAGATTTTGCTATGTGTATTTGATGAAAAACAAGGACGAAGCTATAGAGAAATTTGTTCTCTATAAGAATGAAGTTGAGAATCAACTGAACAAAAGAATTAAGGAGTTGAGAAGTGATCGTGGTGGTGAGTATGTTTTCCCTTTTGAATCACTTTGTGAACAAAATGGAATCATACATCAAACCACAGCTCCTTATTCACCTCAATCCAATGGGATTGCAGAACGGAAGAATCGTACCTTGAAAGAGATGATGAACGCTATGTTAATCAGCTCTGGCTTACCTCAGAATATGTGGGGAGAAGCTGTTTTATCAGCTAATTACCTTTTAAATAAGGTACCACGGAAAGATGCAGGGAAAACTCCTTATGAGATGTGGAAAGGAAAAGTACCTTCCTACAAATTTCTACGAGTGTGGGGGTGTCTTGCCAAGGTAGTTATTCCTCCACCTAAAAAGGTAAAGATAGGACCAAAAACGGTTGATTGTATTTTTATAGGATATGCACATAACAGTAATGCTTATCGATTTCTTGTGCATGAGTCTAATATACCAGATATTCACAAGAATACGATAATGGAGTCGAGAAATGCATCATTTTTCGAATACGTTTTTCCTGTAAAACTAATTCGAATTCAAATGTACACAAACGAGTACATGAGACTATCATTGAAGATAGTCAGGACCGAGAACAAATAAATGTTCCGGAGGATCAACAAGTTGTTGAACTTGAACCAAGACGTTGCAAAAGAGCTAGAACGGAAAAATCATTTGGTCCAGATTTTCTGACATTTTTGCTAGAAAATGATCCTCAAAGCTATAACGAAGCTGTAAGGTCAGCTGATGGTGCTTTGTGGAAAGATGCCATCAATAGTGAAATTGAATCCATCTTACAAAATCACACCTGGGAATTAGTGGATCTTCCTCCTGGATGTAAACCGTTAGGGTCCAAGTGGATTTTCAAAAAGAAATTAAAGGCAGATGGATCAATTGACAAGTACAAAGCAAGACTTGTAATTAAAGGTTACGGACAACGTGAAGGTCTTGATTACTTTGATACTTATTCTCCTGTAACGAGAATAAATTCCATAAGGATGATAATAGCGATTGCAGCTTTGCGCAATCTTGAGGTACATCAGATGGATGTGAAAACAGCCTTTCTAAATAGAGATTTAGATGAAGAAATTTACATGGAACAACCTGAAGGCTTTATAGCTCCAGGACAAGAAAAGAAAGTCTGTAAGTTGGTTAAATCCTTGTATGGATTAAAACAAGCTCCGAAACAGTGGCATAAAAAGTTTGATGACACCATGTTAGCAAATGGTTTCAAAATCAATGAGTGTGATAAATGCATTTATGTCAGAGAGACAGAAGTTGGCTATGTCATTTTATGTCTCTACGTTGATGACATATTGATTGTCGGGAGTAATGTTAAAATGGTGAAATCTACCAAGAATATGCTGAAATCCAAGTTTGACATGAAAGACATGGGTCTAGCAGATGTCATTCTGGGAATAAGGTCTCGAGAAGTCCTGATGGACTTATTCTTGATCAGTCACACTATGTGGACAAGATTCTTGGTAAATTCAACAATGATGATTCTGCTGTCGCTAGAACTCCTTTAGATGTGAGTCTACACCTATCGAAGAATAGGGGATATGGTATATCTCAAGTAGAATACTCTAGAGTGATCGGGAGTTTGATGTATCTATCGAGTTGTACAAGACCTGATATAGCCTGTACAGTAAACAAGCTCAGCAGATATACGAGTAATCCAGGGGTTGATCACTGGAAAGTAATAGTGAGAGTACTTAGGTACTTACGTTTTACTCATAATTATGGGTTGCACTATCATAGATATCCAGCTGTAGTCGAAGGATACAGTGATGCTAATTGGATATCTGACATGAAAGACTCAAAGTCTACCAGTGGCTATGTGTTTACACTAGCAGGTGCAGCTATATCCTGGAAATCCTCCAAACAGACTGTGATAGCCAGATCTACAATGGAATCAGAATTCATTGCATTAGACAAGTGTGCTGAAGAAGCAGAATGGCTTCGAAATTTTCTAGAGGATATTCCAAGTTGGCTAAAGCCAGTGCCATCAATTTGCATTCATTGCGATAGTCAATCTGCAATTGGAAGGGCACATAATAATATGTATAATAGTAAGTCTAGACATATTCATCATAGACACAATACCGTTAGACAATTACTCTCTACTGGAGTTATTTCGATTGACTATGTAAAGTCAAAGGATAACATTGCGGATCCGCTAACCAAAGGGTTAAATAGAGAGTTGGTTGTGAAATCATCGAGGGGAATGGGACTAAACCCCATTAGATAAATGTTTATTACGAAGGAAAACCCAACCTTGTTGACTGGAGATCCCAAGATCTAGGTTCAATGGGACAACCTACTCGTAAAAGACATAATTGGTTCACTGTGGGGGGTTACCCTCTAGTCCATTCCTATGGTGAAATGAAACAGTGATGCTCGTATGGATTGAGGTTAAGCAAAGGCTTTTAATGATTCTTATGCGTCGGGAATCCGAGCAGAGTACTACGAGATGCTCTTATATAAGAAATCACCTATGTGAGAGAGAAGTGGGGCCGCTTCAAGGGGAATTGTACGGGGCTCAATTCTTAGAAACTCTTGCAGAACCAGGTTGATGTTCATGGCTAAAATGAACATAATAATGAGAACTCAGATGTGTTAGGTTAAATATCTGTGTGATATATATTCTCCATTTACATGAACGGTAGTACAGTTCAAAGACATCGCGTCCACTGTCAGCCAGTAAATGAGATATATTTCACAAGGGAATGTTCAAAGGCTGAGGCCTACCTATCCTATGCAGGTGTCGAACCGTTGAACTCTTCTAGGTCAAAATAAAATGTTTTATAAAATAATTTTATTCGACGTTTTTCGCCAATTTCATTCATGTGGGGGATTGTTGGAAAATTGCTTATAAGTAAGCATTTTGAGGCTCAATTTTAAGCATGGTCCACTTCGTGTTAGTGGTTGTTATTGAATGATTCGGATACTCCTCCGTGAGTACTTCGAAATGGTATATTCATATGCTTAAAATGGTGCTTGGGTGAATGAGAAATTGTTACTCAAAGTTCACCCATTGGTGTTGGAAAATAAAGAAAAGTAAGCTTGTCCCATATGGGAAAGCTATAGAGAGATATTATGCTTATATATGATTGCTCATATGTAGATGGGTAAGAGTTGTAAGGATATAGGCTCTCTCTACGTGCGCGGGGGGGGGGTGCAAATCAAATCTGAATCAAGCTTGGCTCGTGTGCACCCGCGTGTCATGCGTACACGAATGCCGGACCAAAATGTGCGAGCCCGGCCTAGCGAATTTTTGCAAGCCTCCTCTTTATTTTTTCCAAGCTTTTGATGTTCCATAACAGTTAATTCAATTTTATTAATTAACTAAGTGGTTACAAATCAAATGGAAGGTCTCCCACTAACTCAATTTAATTGGCATGTTAATTTCTTTTTAATAGACATGTGTATTTTCGTTTTTGTTTAGTTGAATACAGAAACAAGTTTTAAGTTTTCTTTTAGAAGAGTTCAAGCACTTCGGTTGCATCCTGGGAAACAGACGTCTCGCGTTCTACTGCACCAATCGGTAGGGGACGAATTTGTTTTAAGGAGATTGTTGCCGCATCAACAAGCCTCGGAATTCTGCCTTCATCGCTGGGACTGATTTACTATTTTTGCGTTTTTCTTTCTGCTTGTTGTCATTTGTTTCACTGTTGAATATTGTATCATTCCAGTTCGGTTTACTGATTGTTCAAAGTCCGTTGTAAGAACACAGTAACCAAATTAAATTTGTAGTAGTTTAAGCTGCAAGCAGAGTTATCAGAGTGGAAAAGGAATCTAAAGATATTGGAACTTGAGAGAGAGCTTGAAGTGAAGAAAAATGAAAATGATCAGATTTTTAGAAGAGTTGGGTTGTTAGAAGATGAGAAGACAAGTTTGTCTGAACAATTGGCGGCGTTGAGTTTGATTTTAGAAAGAAAAAATGACAATGAGAATGCAGTCAATTCGGGATCATCATCACCATCTCAGAATCTTGAGATGGAAGTTGTTGAATTGAGGAGATTGAATAAGGAGTTGCAGATGGAGAAGAGGAATCTTGCTTGCAAGCTTTCTTCAATGGAGTCTCAGCTGACTTCTCTTGCGAAGTCCTCTGAGGTACCTTTGTTTAATGAATTATTTCATGGATTTTCAATTTGTCCTCTTTTACTTAATAGGCATTGAGTATAACCATTAATTCTATTGACATAGTTTTTTTATTATTGCATTTGTGTTGATATTTTAGAGTGACATTATTGCAAATATCAAGGCAGAGGCATTGGTGCTAAGACACATAAATGAAGATTTGTCTAAACAAGTTGAAGGTTGACAGATGAGTCGTTTAAATGAGGTTGAGGAGCTTGCGTATCTAAGATGGGTAAACTCTTGTTTACGGGATGAGTTGCAGAACTCATGCTCAACGAATTCTGAGAAAGAATCAAGTCCCAATTCAATAGAGAAAATTGGTGAAAATGTTGGTTCTATGCCTAATCGAAACATTGAAGTGTTAGAATATAGTGGTGGAAGGAGATTAAGTTTGATTAAAAAGTTGAAGAAATGGCCGAATGTGTTGTGATTCACCGATCACTTTAGAGTGTATTTGAGGAAAAATCGAATTGTAATTTTATTACTACAACAATAAAATTCAAGTTTACAACTAGAAACTTAACAAAAAACCTCATACACTCTCAAGTTCTCTACTTGGAGCTTACACACACTTTGGGATGGTTACAATGGTTCCGAGGGCTCAAATTTATAGCTGTCAAAACGTGTGCTCTGTAGCACACGTTTTGACAGCTTTGCCAACTTGCACACACACACATTTGCTGGCTTCCTTTCACAGCTTGAGCTTGCTGTGATACAACAAGCATGTTCCATCATGCTTTCGGTGATGGTGTGGTGCTGTCTTCAACAACAAATCTCCCCCTCGGTGAAGATTTACCCAAAATCTGAGCCGACCATCAATCATCCAAATCGGATCCTCCAAAGGATCCACCCCTGGCTGCATCTGTATGACTGCCTACGTACCCTGAGTTGGGATCAAGCCAATCGTAGTTCTGTGTATCTGAAACAATCGTCATCTGACAGCTATCCCGGTTATGTCTCTGCACAACTCTAGCTTGTCCCGATCATCGTTCCTTTGTTGACATGTCGGCTGTGTCTCTGCACAACACACTTCACTGCATCTCTGTACAGTATTCTCCTGCTATGTCTCTGCATAGTACAATCCACTGTGTCTCTGCACAGTAATGCTGTCATGTTTCTTCACCCATTTGTTCCTCAGTGACTTCTTGCCTTTGGGAAACTCTCTGGCTCCCCCACATCAGTAAGCATAATATATTCGGATCCCAGATATCTGGTTGATGGAATCCTGCCTCGCTCAGATCTTCTTGTCTGAGGTCCACTGGTTTCAGGAGGTCTATCATCATCCCTCTCTGTGAATGATCTTGCAGCTTCTAGTGGAGTGGGTTGCGGCTCCCCCTGCTCAACACTCTCTTCTATAATCTCCGATGGAACAGACTGTGTCTCCCCCTACTCAACATCTTTATCTGCCTCCTCTGGTTCTGCTTCTGGAATTTCCTCGTGCACCATATCTGTGGACAATTGTGCTGGTGCTGGGTCTGGATTTCTGTTGGCACCGGAATTGGAAGACATTCTGGGCATTTCAATGTCTTCAATTGTTCGGTCTTCAAGAAACTCTACTTCATGGCTTCTGATGACCATCTTCTCCTTCGTATCCCATAGTCTGTATCCAAATTCTTCATCTCCATGGCCTAGGAATATACATGGAGTTGTCCTTGCATCGAGCTTCTCCCTGAGCTCATTGGATACATATACAACGGCTAAACAACCGAATACTCTATGGTGAGTGTATGAGGGATTCTTACCAGACCACACTTTCTCCGGAATCTCCATGTTCAATGGTTCAGATGGTGATCTGTTGATCAGGTAACAGGCAGCACGAACAGCTTCTCCCCAGAATGGCTTTGGCAGCTTAGTCATACTGATCATTCCTCTGAGTTTCTCTATAATGGTGCGGTTCATGTTTGCAGCGACACCATTATGTTGTGGAGTGTGTGGAACAGTTCTCTCATGTCGAATGCTATGTCTCATGCAGTAGGCTTCGAACTCCTTGGAAATGTACTCGTTTCCATCGTCTGTGCGAAGGCACTTTAGCTTCTTCCCTGTTTCATGCTCTACCATGGTGTGGAACAGCTTGAACTGATCTAGGACCTGATCCTTCGTCTTGAGGAAATACACCCAGATTTTCCGTGAAGCATCATCGATGAAAGTCAGAAAATACTTGTTACCGCCCAATGAATCAACCTCCAAGGGACCACAAACATCAGAGTGCACCAGACTGAGCAACTCTGATCTTCTCTCTGAAGAGAAATCAAATGAGACTCTGTGTTGCTTACCAATTGAGTAGTGGTTGCAAGGACCTCGTGCAGCATCTTTGGTAAGCTCCTTCTTGTTCACGGTAGACAACCCTCTCCCACTCATGTGTCCGAGTCTCCGATTCCACAGATTTTGAGAAGCCTATTTTTCAGCTACTTTGAGGCTGTCTGCACAAATCTTCACATGAGTCTTATATAGTGCGCCGCAAGCATGTCCTCGGGCGACAACCATGACATCGAGAGTACATTCAGCCGAAGTTCTGGAACATGCAGGACATCCTTCAAGGTCAATGTACACCCGACATTTGTCCGCAATTGAATATCACCCATTCCTACTATCCCAGAGGAACTGATATTTCCCATCTTCACTGCTCCAAAGTCTCCCGCTTTGTATGTTGTGAAGAAATCCCTGTGAGGAGTGACGTGGTAGGATGCTGCAGTATCTACCACCCACTCAACATCTTGGGTTGCGTTGTGAAGGCATGTCTCTTCCTGTATGGAGCATATTGCTACATCTGCTTGGACAACGACCAGTGTCTCTCCTTCGTCATTCTTCGGCTGGTGATTACCTTCTCTCTGCTCTCGTTGCAGTTTTCGGCAATTCTTCTTTAGGTGGCCTACAATGCCACAATGGTAGCACTTATAGGTAGGCTTCCTTCCATTTGAGGATCTTCCTCTGGTTGTGCTTCTGCCTCTCTCTCCGTCTCTTCCTTGATGTCTTCCTCGAGTCTCTGTGACGAAGGCTTCTGTCTGTTCTGAGCCAACATCTTTTCTCCTGGACTCCTCATTCGACAGGGCATCTTTTACCATAGGCATAGTAACTTTACCTCCTGGAGCGGAATTGCTGAGAGTAACCACCAATGTCTCCCAGCTATCAGGAAGGGAACTGAGTAGTAAGAGGGCTTGTACTTCATCTCCCAGCTGCATGTCTACTGCAGACAACTGGTTCACCAGGCTCTGAAACCCGTTGGTGTGTTCCGCAACGGAAGCTCCACTCCGTAGCTTCAGGTTCACCAAACGCCTCATTAACAATGCTTTATTCCGAGCTGTCTTGGCCTGGAACATGTCTTCCAGCTTTATCCACATCCCGTAAGCATCTGAATCTTGTGCTACGTGGTGGAAGACACTGTGACCGATCCACTGCCTAATCTGACCCAAGGTTCTGTTGTTGAGTTTATTCCAGTCATACTCCTTAACAGACTCTGGTTTCACTCCTTTCAACTCGATGACATCAAACAAATCTTTACAGTGCAAGAAATTTATCATCCGAGGTCTCCAGAGGGAGTAATTAGTGGCAGCCAGTTTAATCATTGCACCAGAATGAGAATCCTCCATCTCCATTTTAAGTTTTAAAGTTTAAAATGAGAATACACTAAAATCAGGTCTGAATTTCATAAATCGGAGGTCACTGTTGCGTCCGGAACGGTCGAAAATGGTGGAATATACACTTCTTTGGTCTAAATCCGACACAGGGGCTGATTTGTAAATTCCTAAAAGTTCTGGGGCAAAACTGTAAATTTCAAAACTTCAGGGGGCTAAATGAAATTTACCAGGCTGCTGATGTGGCGCTGACGTGGCAAGGTGGGACCGGTTTGCTGACGTGGCAGACACGTGGCGCTGACGTGGCGGCCACGCGGATCGTCTTCAACCTTCAGCCACACGCGCGAAGCGTGTCTGCGAGTGAGGCGCGTGAAGACTGCACTGGTTGGCGCGTGTGACGCGTGCGGAGGTTGTGGACGTCGGTTTGGTCACCGGAAAATACCACCGTGCTCGTCTCAACGTGAACTAGCTGATGGTACCCTCAAAAGGAATTTTTGACAACTTTTCCGGAACTCGAATTTTCCGAACCAAACTTCGTTCTTCGGTTCTTCGGTTTTTCGATCCCAATGAAGAACCAAAGCTCTGATACCACTTGTTGTGATTCACCGATCACTTTAAAGTGTATTTGAGGAAAAACCGAATTGTAATTTTATTACTACAAGAATAAAATTCAAGTTTACAACTAGAAACTTAACAAAAAACCTCACACACTCTCAAGCTCTCTACTTGGAGCTTACACACACTTTGGGATGGTTATAATGGTTTTGAGGGCTCAAATTTATAGCTGCCAAAACGTGTGCACTGTAGCACACGTTTTGACAGCTTTGCCAACTTGCACACACACACATTTGCTGGCTTCCTTTCACAGCTTGAGCTTGCTGTGATACAACAAGCATGTTCCATCATGCTTTCGGTGATGGTGTGGTGCTGTCTTCAACAACATAATGCTAGCGATGAGATGTCAAATTTGGAATGCCAAGATAATGTTTTAGATAAAAGTTGGGTTCACTTAGAGGAAGAAAGAAGTCCTAGAAGAAGGCACTCGATAAGTGGATCAAACTGCAGTGTGGAAGAGTTGATGCCAAACAAGAGAAGGCAATCTGATGGTTTTATGTGTATAAAAGAAATGGAAAAGGAAGAAGAGTCATTATCATCTCAAAAGTATGATCATGGTATCGTTAAAAAAACTCAATTTTCTGCAAACTGTCTGGAAGTGAGTAGTAATGCAAGCATTTTAGATGTTGAGAGGAGAGCATTGCGCATACCAAACCCGCCTCCAAGGCCTTCATGTTCTATATCTGGTGGAACTGAAGAAGAAGGTTCAGCTCGAATTCCACAACCACCGGCTCTTCCACCTCCACCTCCCCCACCTCCAGCCCCAAAGTTCTTGGGGAGGAGTACCGCTGGAGTGATGCAGAGAGCCCCACAGGTGGTTGAGTTTTACCATTCACTCATGAAGAGGGATTCTAGAAAAGACTCTTCAAACGGAGGTGTCTGTGATGCCCCAGATGTTACAAATGTCCATAGCAACATGATTAGTGAAATTGAGAACCGTTCCTCACATTTGCTTGCAGTAAGCACTATCCTATTCTTATTCTTGTTTGCTTTAAATATAATCACAAAATCTTCTTGTTATAAATTGTTTGAACTCCTAAGTTCCCTAAGTTCTAGCTGTAACAATTAGGCTTTGTTTGATATCTGAGAAATCGGATGAGAATCAAAATGCATTTTTTAACCCAATAAATAAATTATTCATTTTTTTTAACCCAGTTAACAATTAATCTTTGTATAGACTTGTTAATTGTGTTTGAGAATCGATTATCGCACTTTAGCTGCTCTTTGAAGTTTGAGGTATGCTCTTTAGCCTTATATTATTATTAATTATCATTTGTGCAGATAAAGGCAGATGTTGCAACTCAAGGAGAATTTGTAAACTCATTGATAAGAGAGGTCAATAATGCAATTTATCAGAACATTGAAGATGTTGTGGCATTTGTAAGTGGCTTGATGATGAACTTTGTTTTCTTGTAAGTTTATCCTCATCATTTTTTTTAGTTACATTGTGATAGGAGTTTTCCAATCGATGGAGAGCTGAGGGATGTTGGAACGCATGATGGGCTTGGGCCTAGTGAGGATGCTGAATCGGAATGGGCTAAGTTACTCCAGAAAGGAAGGCCACCAGTCAAGTTGCATTACGAGAGGAGGATGAGGTTGGGGAATCAAAAAGGGGAGCTGGGAAACAAGACAAATTAGGGGCTGAGTTGGCAAGAAGGCCGTTTTAGTAATAGTATGAGTAATTATGATATTGTTATAAAGGCGTTAGGATATGCTGGAGGGGGATCATGAAATCAGTATTCTGTTTTGGGTATTTTGGGGAACTCTAAGAAAACACCAGCAGTGGCTGGAGGCAAGTGTGCCTGATAGGGTTTTCTGTTTATTTTCTCTTATTTTATATATTAGCTTGACAGGCCTATCTCCTTCTTTAATTCTTTGTAAAGACAGTATCGGAAGTATGAATGCAAGATATTTGAATTCTCTTATTTCATTTTAGTATTGTTGTGTGTAAGCGACATTGTCCAATCTCGATCCGTAACATTTGGTCCGACCTGCCGGATTCGACTAAGGGAGGCATATGGCCACAACGAGAATGGAGTCGAGGATTGAAGGATTAGAAAGAAATGCGGGACATGTAGAAGTAGAGATCCAAGGGCTAAGAAGTGACGTTGAGCAACAGGTGCAAGGGTTGAAGAACGATGTGGGACAACTAACTTCCAAGTTGCAAAACATTGGGGGAAATATTGAAGACCTCAAAAATCAGCTAGTGGTTGTAGGCAACCTGAACATGAAACTATAAGCCATGGATGAGTTCAGGAATTGTGTGTTGAAATGGATGAAGGGGAAGAATTCCTTGGAGGAGACCGAACCCAACATCATCCAGAAGACCAGTAATGTACCAGAAACGAATCCCACTAGACCACCATACACATCTAGTGAGGAATTAAGGAATGTTACAGTAGAAAGCCATGTTGCAGAAGGTGAGATAGAAAGAATGATGATGTTAAAAAGAGTAGAGTTGCCTTTTTTCGACGGAACTGATCCAGTGGGGCGGGTTGCTCGGACCGAACAATTTTTTGAGGTACATCGGATTAAACCTGAGATGAGGGTACCATTAGCCATGGTGAGCATGGAGGGGCCATCGATTCACTGGTTTCGATGGGTAAGAAAAAAATTTCCGGACCTGACTTGGGAATGACTCACGAATGAGTTGTATAAACGGTTTTATGACAGGGGAAATGCTAATCCCTACGAGTTCCTTGCGGCCCTGAAACAAGAAGGTTCGGTGGATGATTTCATAGAGCAATTTGAGAAGCTGGCCTCACATGTCAGTGAATTACCAGAAGAGCAATATTTGGGTTATTTCCTAAATGGTCTAAAAGAGAATATACGGCGACGTGTTCGGCTTTTTGAACCAAAAGATGTGATGAAGGCTATTGATTTGGCACGAATGATTGAAGATGACATGCTTGGGGAAGTAGGGGTGCAAAAATTTGGGGGATCTCCAAATTGGTCAAGGGAGCCGAGGACCTCCAGTTTGGGAAGAATGGGGCCAAAATTAATTGAGCTTGGAATGGGCTCAAAGTCAAATGGCTTTGGAGGACTAGCGGACACCAACAGTCCCAATAGAAGCCAATCTGTTCAAAATCAGGGTTCTAACTTTCTTAAAAATAATCAATGACTCTTCCGTCGGCTCCTCAAATGGCAGCCACTGGAGAACCAATTCAGGGGAAGCTAACGCTCGGGGAACAAATTTTCGGCCCGGGAGGAATTTGACATACCAGGAGTTCGTGGACAAAAGGGATAAGGGTTTGTGCTTCAGGTGTGACCAGCCTTACACTCCTTTACATAAATGTGTTGCGAAATCACTAAGGGTCACTATTTTGGGGGAAGAATACATGGGGACTTCCGAGGAGGACAGTGGTAAGGAAACTACAGTGGAGGAGCAATAATTCAATGTCGAACAAGGGAGTGCAGAATTAGAGTTACCCTTGTACTCTATAGGTGGAATCACCCGACCTCGTACCATGAAATTATTGGTAAGCTTCTAGAAGTGTCAATCGTGGTAATGATGGACAGTGGGGCGAGCCATAACTTCGTCTCCAGGGAGCTGGTAACTAGATTGGGGTTAAAGGTAACAGAGACTCCCAAGTTTTGGGTGTGTCTAGGGGATGGCCATAGGTCCATGTCCCAAGGGAAGTGTGAGAAACTGGAGCTAGTGTTAGACAGCATTGTCGTGGAAGTTGAGGGCTATTTATTTAATTTAGGGGGTGTGGATCTGATTCTTGGGGTCTCTTGGTTGGAAAAATTGGGCGAAGTTAAGGTGGATTGGGGTCAAATGACAATGAAGTTCGTAGTTGGGGACGAAGAGATTACCCTCAAGGGAGATCCGTCACTTTGTCGATCACCTATGTCTCTTAAATCTCTTCTGAAGGTTGTGGAGGTAGAATTTTCAGGAGTGTTGTGGTGTGGGATGAAAGGACAGACCGAGGTCATAGAGACGGAGGAGATTGATATAAGGCAGACTGAGCAGCTGCAGTTACTGCTGAATGATTATGAAAAGATTTTTCAAGAACAGAGTTCCTTGCCACCACGAAGGGAATTTGATCATGCGATTGTCACCAGGGAATGAGAAGGTCCTGTGCGACTCAAGCCATACAGATATGCCCACAGTCACAAGGACGAAATGGAAAGATTGGTGCAAGAGATGCTCATTGCAGGGGTTATTCAACCAAGTAGTTCCCCGTACTCAAGCCCAATCCTCTTGGTCAAAAAGAAAGACGGGAGTTGGAGGTTTTGCGTAGACTATCGGGCTCTGAACAGCATCACTATCCCTGACAAGTTTCCCATTCCAGTGATTAAAGAACTGTTGGATGAAATTCATGGAGCCCAATATTTTTCGAAAATCGACCTCAGATCGGGTTATCACCAAATCCGGGTTAGACCGGAAGATGTGGCCAAAACGGCCTTTAGGACTCACGAAGGCCATTATGAATTTGTCGTAATGCCTTTTGGGTTAATGAACGCTCCAGCAACCTTCCAAGCCACCATGAATAATACCTTTTGCGGAAATTTGTGTTGGTTTTCTTTGACGATATTTTGGTGTATATAGTAGAAGTAAAGTTCAACATATTGAACATTTGAGGGTCATGTTGGACACGTTATTGCAGCAACAGTTTGTAGCCAACAGGGGCAAGTGCCAATTTGGAAAGAAAAAGATTGGGTATCTCGGCCATATTATCAGCCAATAGGGAGTGGAAGTAGACCCTGAAAAGGTCAAGAGTGTGAAGGATTGGCCTCGACCGAAGTCAGTAAAGGCAGTGCGGGGTTTCCTTGGACTGACGGGGTATTATCGGAAGTTTCTTCAGGACTGGGAAAATTGCGAGACCTCTGATAGAGTTGTTAAAGAAAGATCAGTTTAAATGGAATGAAGATGCCCAAAGAGCATTCGACGACCTCAAAGCCAAGCTGTCAACTGCATTAGTTTTAGGCATCCCCAATTTTCATGAGGTATTTGAAATTGAGTGTGATGCGTCGGGGACCGGAATCGGGGCTGTATTGATGCAACAAAAGAGGTCGTTGGCCTATTTTAGCAAGGCATTAAAGGATAGGGCTCTCGCTAAGTCGACTTATGAAAAGGAATTAATGGCGTTGGCGTTGGCTATTCAACATTGGCGGCCATATTTGTTGGGTAGGAAGTTCAAGGTATACACCGATCAGAAAAGTTTAAAGCATCTCTTGCTGCAGCGAGCTTACACACCGGATCAACAAGATCGGGTAGCAAATTAATGGGGTACGACTTTGAACTAATTTATAAGCCAGGTAAGGAAAATGGTGCGGCTGATTCCTTGTCCCGAATCCATATTCAAGGCGAGTTGGCGGCAATTTCCATTCCCTTTTGGGCAGAAGAAGATAAGCTGGATGAGGCAGTCCGGGCGGATCCCAAGCTTGCACGAGTTATTCAGATTATCAGGGACGATCCTGCGGCAGTAGCCAATTACCGATTACAGGGTTCGAGGCTTTATTACAGGCACCGGTTGGTGATATCGGCAAATTCCATATGGACAACACTATTCATGAGAACCTGCATTGGACTGGCATGAAGAAGGAAATTTACAAATTCGTGGCGGCATGCCCCATCTGTCAGCAACAGAAGTACTTGACAACTTCACCCGCGGGACTATTACAGCCGTTGCCCATTCCGGAGATGATTTGGGAAGATATCGCGATGGATTTCATTACTGGGCTGCCAAAATCGAGAGGGTTCGATGTGATTATGGTGGTGGTGGACCGACTATCCAAATATGCACATTTCTTATTATTAAAACATCCTTACACTGCGCGGAAGGTGGCTGAGTTGTTTGTTAGAGAGATTGTTCGTCTCCATGGGATTCCTAAAACCATAGTCAGTGACCGATACTCCATCTTCCTTAGTCATTTTTGGGCTGAATTGTTTAAGCTACACGGTACTAGATTGAAGATGAGCTCTGCGTATCATTCGCAAACAGATGGGCAAACCGAGGTTTTGAACCGTTGTTTAGAAACATATCTTCGCTGTTTTTCTTCGGAGCAGCCACGGTTTTGGGCCGATTGGATCCATTGGGCATAATTTTGGTATAATACAAATTATCAAGCATCGATTGACAAAATCCCTTTTGAAGTTGTGTACGGGAGACCACCACCGGGAATTCGTAAACATGTGGTGGGGGAGACTGCGGTTGCTGCAGTAGCTCAAGAATTAATCGAAAGAGATGAAGCCCTTCGACAACTAAAATTTCATTTAGCGCGGTCCCAAGATAGGATGAGAAAGTTTGCCAATACTCGAAGGCGAGAAGTCACATTTTCAGTCGGGGAATGGGTGTATCTCAAGTTGCGGCCGCATCGGCAGCAATCAATCGCTCATCGAATTAATACTAAATTGGCTGCACGTTTTTATGGACCATTCCAAGTCACTGAGAAGATTGGCATGGTCGCGTATAAACTGAAGCTTCCAGAGGGATGCAAACTACATCCCGTTTTCCATGTCTCACAGCTCAAGAGGGCCATTGGTTCACTGATAGGGGAGGGTGAGTTACCGAAAGATATGGCAGTCGATTACAACTTTCAGGTTATACCCGAGACTATACTAGCTCAACGGACTGCGAACAAGAAGGGGAAGTAGTTTATACAGTGGCTAATTAAATGGAAGGACATGCCTTTAGAGGACGCCACTTGGGAAGAGCAAGAGGATATCTGTCTCCAGTTTCCTGAATTCGGACTTGGGGACAAGTCCTTGTTGAGGGAGGGAGGTGTTGATAGGAGTTTTCCAATCGATGGAGAGTTGAGGGATGCTGGAACGCATGATGGGCTTGGGCCTAGTGAGGATGCTGAATCGTAATGGGCTAAGTTACTCCAGAAAGGAAGGCCACCAGTCAAGTTGCATTACGAGAGGAGGAGGAGGTTGGGGAATCAAAAAAGGGAGCTGGGAAACAAGACAAATTAGGGGCTGAGTTGGCAAGAAGGCCGTTTTAGTAATAGTATAAGTAATTATGATATTGTTATAAAGGCGTTAGGATATGCTGGAGGGGGATCATGAATTCAGTATTCTGTTTTGGGTATTTTGGGGAACTCTAAGAAAACACCAGCAGTGGCTGGAGGCAAATGTGCCTGATAGGGTTTTCTGTTTATTTTCTCTTATTTTACATATTAGCTTGACATGCCTATCTCCTTCTTTAATTCTTTGTAAAGACAGTATCGGAAGTATGAATGCAAGATATTTGAATTCTCTTATTTCATTTTAGTATTGTTGTGTGTAAGCGACATTGTCCAATCTCGATCCGTAACACATTGGAATCCTACAATGTCATTGTCATGTTATAAATTATTCTCAATGAGATCAACTTTTGTAGGATTGTAATTGGAAAATATGACATAACGTTAACATCTAAATGACCATAGCATCAATTTTGCAGAAAATATGCATATTAATCTTTACTAGTTTCTTACAATAAATTTTTCTCTGTGACTACTATACATAGAGTAGAAGTTTTGACCCAATTTTACTCTTCTACTGGAATTTCATGCATTTTTAAACAGTTGGAGATTCTGAGCATTTCCTCAATTTTACAATATCAGAGTCAAAGACCAACCCCGATTATTTTAAAGTCCCAAAAATGTTTTATTTTTCTAACAGGTGGATGAACGGGCAGTCCTAAAGCACTTTGATTGGCCAGAAAAGAAAGCTGACACATTGCGAGAAGCAGCATTTGGATATAGAGATCTCAAGAAGTTGGAGTCTGAAGTTTCTTATTACAAGGATGATCCCCGTGTGCCTTGTGACTTGGCATTGAAGAAAATTGTCAATTTGTCTGAAAAGTAAGAATCTCTCTCTCTCGGAAATGGATTGCTTCTCTATAGTTTCTTTTATTCTAGTAATCAAATATCTTCTTGTTGTAATGGTTTCTTTTCCACTGCCAGGATGGAACGAACTGTTTACAATCTTTTTCGGACTAGAGAGTCCTTGATGCGAAACTGCAAGGAGTTTCAAATCCCGACAGATTGGATGCTTGACAATGGAATTATCAGCAAGGTAAACTTAAAAACTTATCACCCTTATTATTTAAATTGTCCTCATAATACAACTTTAAGAATTTGGAGTTATAAATGGAGTTATCATTTCAATTTCTAAGTTGGATTTGTCAAAACTCATTTCAATTATAAGAAAAAGTTAAATATTACTTGGTCATAATTCGATAGATGAGATAGTTAAAATATTGCTTCATCCGTGCACATATAATCTTAAAAGTTGAGTCCATTTATTATATTACTGAACCTTGCCACTGGGCGTGTGATGACTAAAATCACCAACTCTTTTCTGTTGTAGATTTTCCATTTGTTTTTCAATCTGTCCAAAGTTCCTCCTTGTAATATCCTGATGACTTGGACTAGCAATTCATTCAACTAGCTTTTGATGTTGCAGATAAAGTTTAGCTCAGTCAAGTTGGCTAAGAAGTACATGAAAAGGGTAGCAATGGAGCTTCACTCAAAGACAGGATTGGAAAAGGACCCTGCAATGGACTATATGCTTCTCCAAGGAGTGAGATTTGCTTTCAGAATTCATCAGGTAACTTTTTGTTGTAACATAACAAGGTCTTGTGCAGTAAGTAAACTTTTTTAGTTGATCAAGAAAAAAAATGAATTACTGATTTCTCTCTGTTCAATGCCGACGCAGTTTGCAGGAGGATTTGATGCTGAAACAATGCATGCATTTGAAGAACTTCGTAACATTGCTTATCTTTTTAACAAAAAGTAAATGCAGAGAAGGAAAATGGAAACGGGCTTGGCTTATGACTTGTGAGTTATGGCTTACCATCTTAGTAAGCTACATTAGATATTCATTTTTCAAAGGTTTTGGTATCTTGTCGTTGGGCAGAGTTTGTTTCATAACTTTGATGCGCCTTCAATTTTTCGAACTCTGGAAGTTGAAAATTTGGTGAGATGTAAAAGAATTTTGTTTGAGAAGTTTAAGCAAGCACGAAATGTAAAATCTGAATATTTTATTCTGATGGGTGGTGTTGAAGTAAATATTACCAGTGATTTGCTAATGTATCCGCCGTTTCTATACAGGAATTGAAATGGAAATATGAACCGTTTTAATTGAATTTGAAATTGGATCAGTGAATTTGAAATTGATATATATTTTATGTTCAATATTAAAAAATTCAAATTTTTGACTATTGATTCAATTTCAATACCCCGATATAAGTATCAGAATACTGTAGATCTACACCCATATGACTTCAAGAGCAGTTCCAGTTATTTTGGGGACAACGAGAGTTGTTTTGTGAAGCGTTTAAAGTTTGGATGTATGGATTTGGATTTGATTGAAGAGAAATCTGAGAATTATTTCTTGGATGAAGTGTGTTTGTGCAGTAAACTTTACAAACAATAAAATTAATAGAAGAATATAAAAACTTGTCAAAAGAGTTTTCTTACTGCTTGATTATCAAAAGGTCAATCCCTTATTTTAGGGGTTTTCGTAGTATTTATAATACTTTGTTATAAGGAAAATAAATTGATAGCGATTATATTTTATTTATGTTTCACACTAACTGACTCATTCCTTATAATCTCGGAATTTCCCTATTCTCGGCGATTATCCAGCTTAAAGAAACGGAAAGTAATTAATTGGTTGTCTGATTCATTACTTAGAAGATCTGTGTCATCAATGAGCTGATTTTTCGAGTCTATTCCTTGTTTGACATGTGTTTCCTTTCATGGGAGTCAAGCCTGATATGGATTCCCACTGGTGAACCCTGAATTCAGACTCTGATAGAGGTCCTGATTTCAGACTCTGGTGATAGGTTTTGTTACCAGACTCTAATGACAAGAGACCCTGAAATCCAGTCTTACTTGGAGGTCTTAAAGCTCTATGTGTCTCGCCACGTATCAAATTCCTAAGTGCTTGATTTTCTCCCAATCATTTTTTAGAGAAAAATGGAGAAAATAACTTGTCTTTTCAAATTTCGGATATCAAAATATATGGACCTGGTTGAGAAGGTCGCGCCAGAGAGCCTAGAGATGGGCCTTGCCAAAATGGTCCTGATGATCTTGACTTGACTTTGCTTTCGAGTGTTGTATTGTCTCCGGGTGCTACTGAGACCTCAGGATGGTGTGAGTTCCCCCTTGCCCTTCTAGAAGTGGCAGTTCCTTCTGAGGCTATTGTACTGGCATCTTCTTCTCTTCTACATGGTTAATGTTATCGTGTGTCTGCCTCATTAAAAACCTTGCTAGTAAAACCTAATGGGATAAAACCAGAACGAAAGGAAAAGAGTACATCCCATGATGACCAAGATAATAGATGCCTCCTCTTGGTCCAATAACACCTATCCACAATTGGACTTATAGGTTTTCTACACATGTTTGGACCACCATTTTTTCACATTGATCTCATTATCTCTGAGGCACCTTATCTCGAAAACTCATCAATAAAGATAAGTTTTCTCTGTTAAGTTACTGTTGAAGTCGACCTGAAATTCAATAGCTATATTCATTGGAATTATCCATGACCCCATGTAGTCTTAGTTTCTATGGCTTCTTAGAAACTCAGGTCATCTTAGCTTTCTAACAACTTTCTGTTTGAGTGTTGGGTCTATGTGCTCTCAGAATGATGTGAATCTCTCATGGCCCCTTCTAGAGTTTTATGCTCATGCGTTAGTTCCTCATACCTCTTTGGCTTTGTCGGCCCTTGCTGTAGAGTTTTCCTCTGTTGCTTTACTAGTAACCCTGCCATTAGTTGTCATTTTTATTATTTTAGATTTCTGATGGTAAACCATATTTTGATCTGATTATGACCTTACGTATATTGGCTCTGACCTGAAGCTGAGACTAACTCATGTCATGACCTTGTTGAGTCAGTACTTGACTAAAGCTAGCTCTTGTCCTGAATTTATCTTTTGATATGAGTCTATCTCATGTTCAGTCCTTAACAATTCAGCTCCTGATCTGACCTGATGTTCACGTGGTCCTGATTCGATGGGCTCTGTCGGGGCTTGATCTGTACCTGACTTGGTCAGCATCTGACTTAAGCAGCATATGACTTGGTCAGCTTTTAACTTGATTTGTATTTGAATTGATCAGAGATTGACTTGATTTAGATTTTCACGCCCTGATACTCACGCATTGACCTGATTGCGACATTCAGGTCCTAACATTCATCCCTGATGATGTTTATCTGATCTCCTGAACTTATCTTATTGTATTGTTATATTGTCCAACAATACCTTTGAACTTCTGTCTGGAGGTCCTTAACTCAGATTCTGACGAGAGACTTTTGAAATCAGTATCTAATAATAAACTTTTGAAGTCATGCCCCATCGTTTGTGTAGTACTTATTCTGATAATGAATATTTTGGGTTTTTAGAAGAATTTTACATTTGTCCCTTCTCGTCAAATCTTGATAGGTCATTTACTCTCGGGTTTGACTTTTAGGGTGTTCATATTTTGATGGGCTTCTTTTATCATACATCAGAGTCTTTTCAAATTCATTTTTCTCTATCATACCCGAACATATTGTTCCTCTTTGGGTATGATGACATGGATTTCTATACTATGTTGGGCATTGTTGCCATATATCAGAGTCTCGTTTTCCTCGTCAGATTCTGATAGGCATTCTTTCTTTAAGGTCTGATGTTCAAAAGCTTCATGCTCTGATGGATTTTTTTACCATACATCAGAGTCTTTATTATTCCAAGTCAGACCATTATAGGTTTTCCCTCTTTAGGGTCTGACGTTCAGAAACTTCATTCTCTGATGTATTTTTCTACCATATATCACAGTCTTTCTTTTTCTCGTCAGACTCTGATAGACATTTCCTCTTTAGGGTCCGACTTTCTGGATTTTCATGCTTTAATGAGTTTTTCTACCATACATCAAGTCTTCTTTTTTCCTCTTTAGACCTTGTAGGCATTCCCCTTTTAGGGTATGACTTTCAGAAACTTCATGCTTTGATGGATTTTTCTTCCATACATCATAGTCTTTCTTTTTCCTCGTTAAACCTGATAGACATTTCCTTTTTAGGGTCTGATTTTCTGGATCTTCATGCTCTGATGAGTTTTTTACCATACATCAGAGTGTTCATTTTGTTAGGGTT